>QKMV01002113.1:0-14023 GCA_003287335.1 Lednia tumana
GCGACTTGCGCGCCTGCTCGTGGATATTTGTGCCAGAGCCGCATGCGGCTCCGGAGCCGCACTTTGCCGACCACTGGCCTAGATCATTCTCACCCACGTGGTCAGTACTATACAACCTTAAGGTGAATCTAGTGGCAGCTGGAAAGACAACCTTAATCGAAATGGATGACACGATACGGTGTTGTCAATGGACGGATCAAGTACTAGTTACAAGCGTATCAGATCTAATTCAGAGCAAACTGCTTTACGCTGAAATATCTATTGAGTTATAGGTACCTATTCAAAGTGCAAACTTTTCTACCAAAGGCTGTAAGTGTTGTACTTACGCATCAATATCTAATGAAAATAATTGAGTTATAGGTACCTATTCAAAGTGCAAACATTTCTACCAAAGGCTGTAAGTGTTGCACTTACCCATCAGTCCTAGCATTCGATCCATCTGTAATTCACCGCGTAAACTAATCAACGGAATGTTGTGGACCACATTTGCAAAATATGTGTTTCCGGTTTTAGTAATTTGTCAAGTAATTGTGGCTCGTGTTCATGCCATCCACCACCCCTTGCGATATTAAATTACCTGCCGCATTGACATTGCGAATAATTTGGCTGGCATACAGCCATGATTGAACTGACGTTTACAAATCCCACAAATCAGCGTGTAATGCATCTGGATAATAATTAATTATCATCAGGTTCTTGTAGCCGAACGGTTTGGCATGTTGGATACACCGGGTCTCGTGAAATCACCAAAGTTAAGCAACATTGCGCTGGGTCAAATATTAAATGGGTGACCATTCCTAGACCCAATGCGGGATAGAGGCTGAAGGGTTTGAAGCTTTTACAACAGCTTCACGCGCCTAAATATCAACCTCTCGACAGCACGGATTAGTGGAGGAATCCCATGCTGTTCCGAGTTGTACCGTCCTTCGGCCGGGACGTAAGCGGTGGTCCCCTTGGTGCTTTTCGACAGGAGTAGGCTACGTGCTGGCACCGAGTTACCCCAATTCCCTGTTAGGTCCCTCATCACCCCTCGTCAATCATCATCACCCTACATTTCACCGACACCATACGACCAATGCCAGAGGGCGAAGAGTGGAGAGCGTCGTAAAACACGACGTAATCAAGATCAATATTGAGGCTGTTGTTTTGAGTGTTTGCTAGTTGGTATGGTAGGCTATTCAGTCACCTCAGCATGACAACATCCATATACACCAGGCAAAAACGTGCTGTCACACTCGGTTACGATTTACGAGTGAGCCAGCCATATGAAAAGAAAGAATGACCCCTTGGAATTGGTCGCAGACCGGGCCCATTATGCTTGCTGGCTCCTTGCAGGTGGGTGGTTGGATGGGACCTCTAGGGGGAAGGGTAAGGAGAGAGGGGAGCAAACATTCCAAGAGAGAGAGAGAGAGAGAGAGAGAGACAGAGAGAGAGAGAGAGAGAGAGAGAGAGAGAGAGAGAGAGAAAGAGAGAGAGACGTGTCGAGATTTTTGGGGAGCAGGGGTGACAAAAAAAATGATGCAGCACTAAAATCTACTTTGGTGCAAACAGTTTTTTTGTCCATAGCGTTATCGTCCTAAAACTAAAAGTAATTCCATGTGGCTGCGCCTCGAATGCAAGTACAGTCAACTTGTTGCACCCAACTGACGCTGCCTTCATCTCAGCGACGGATCGTAACTTCTGGGCAACATTTTGCTATGTGTGGAAATCGGAAATTTCTGGACAAATTTCACCGTTGAGACTGATAAATTGGGGCAATTTGCAAATCAACTGTACAGGCGATGACATTTGTTAAGTCAATTTTCGTTTCCTTTAAACTGAGTGAAAAATTAGCTCATATTTTACTAATCATACGGTCTTACTCGAGTGCGACATCCAGAGAAGTGAAGTACTTCTCATTCTCAATTGAAGTCTAGGATTATCCTTTCGTTTCGAACTCTGATAAGTGGCCAAACTGGCCTTCAAACGGAGTGGCAATGTTTGTAGTAACACCAAGTTTCAAGACCCTTTCGTGCCTGCTCGCGTCTCTAATAATGTGCAAACACGGACGTTTTATGTCATCGCGCTAGTTGCTAAATTAATGGTAAACAAAGTAGGTAGATTTATAAGCAGCAGAGTCATTTTGCCGGCAAAAACTCAAAGTATGAATCATCGACGTTGAGATGATCAACTCACTTCTCTACGTTCATTCGAAATAGCATTGGCACCGGCAACTTTCTGCCCGAATTCCGTTGCCTCGCGAACTAAAGTCTGTTTATTGCGAGAAGTCATGGGAAATCTAATTTGTAGAATGGTCTCCGGACCCTGAAGCTAGATTTACATCAAACTTGTAAAATACTTGTATCGCAACATGGCGCACATTCCGTTTAAGTTTCGTCAAAATCTAACCTCTGAGATCTGAGCTAATGCAAACAAGAAATGTCCATTTCAGGTGTAAATAGCTCCGAATAAACACACTATAGAGTGGCTATATTTGCCCAACAATTTGTTTACTTGGGTCCGCATTTCTAAGCTATCCTGCGTTCAGCGCCCAAATGTTGTGCTTGTTTATTTTACAGACAGCAGGGTTCACCCCTCTTAGGCTGGGGGTTGGGCGATACCGAAGGTTACACGAGTTTGACGCTTTGCTTTGCTACCATAACTCAATTCGAGGGAAATGACAATAGTGTCAGAGAAATGTTAGGTAGAGATTTGCGTCTAAAATAATTGGATGGCCATAGTGAATTTTTATTAAGACCTACCGATATTTTGAATTTATAACACTTGGCCGGATTTTCTTGAGGAAAAGTGGGAAGAAATCAAGACACAAAAAACGATTCAAATGTGTAAGCTCTAGAAATTGCAAATCGTTTCGAATTACGAATAACTTGGCGGATTAGAAATATCGGCGACTAAGACTACAGTCTACTAAACAAAGAGCTTCAATAATTTGATCAAGATTTTAACCAGTGTCAATATTGTCAGATATTTTCAACCGACGGCATTTAGCTACGTTATTTTGTTCTGGCACTTACCAGAAAGAAACTGGATTCATCCTTCTATTTAGATACCGTCCAATAAACTACAGAGATATTCCATTCATTGGCTGACTCCTTTTATACGAGGGTACAACAATTTAACTCTAATACCGCCCCGGGCATCTCATGCCTTATCGCAAGCATCGGTCAAAAGCGACCATCTCCCAATATTTATTGCACGATAGGTAATAAATACAAATCAATATACCGAGCACGCCGGCATCAAGCTGAAGAAGGTATCGTAGGTACCCAACCACGTACCTTATCTGTGTTAGAGTAGAACCAAAACAGAGAATTGCTGCGGGTATTTTATGAAGCGCTCATTATGCCTTGTAGTTCTTGGGTTTATTGTTGTGTTTATGGCCACTTGTTAATTTATTTATGTCCAATGTTTGAATTATGTGAATTTGTCACGCGTGATTCATTAATTTTCGTGGTCGGTGGTGCATTTTTGAATTGTTATTATACCACAGAACGTAAATCATGATTGGTGTTTGTATACAACCTAATTAATGATCTTTGAAGTTAGCATATGATGCGATTGATCACGGATTAAGGAACTACTAATTTCGAACAATGCATTAGGTACCTAATGTTTTGTTTTTCGTGGCATCAGACTGGCAAATTTGCGGTCGCGATCTCGTAAATGAAGTCCACGTAAAGGTGACTGACTTCGTATATCGAAAGGTGCCCCTTTTAAATAAATGGGCGATGAAGAGTTCTGGTTCTTCCGACTAAATTCAGCACTAGTTTTCAAAAAAAACTCAATCGCCTCGAGGAAGCTTTCAATATAGTTAGCGAAACGTTGGCGGTTTGTTTGTTAAAAGTCTTCAGCAGTTTAACCCATTTACTAGCAATGTTTTTTGAAGTTCTAGGTTCTAGTTTCTAGTTTCTAGTTTCCAGTTTTCAAATCCAAATCGCTAACAGCTCGTAGGTTGTTTTTCGATTTCGGCTTCGCACCCATGTACAATTATAAGAGGTGGACCTTTTACATTATTTAAAACTTGCGCGTTATTAAAAGATAATGAAGTCATAAAGCCAACGCAGATACCCGTAGCAAGCGGATAATTTGACGATCCTTTCTCTCCATATAATTAAAGTTTAAAACTTGGCCACACTATTGTTCCAATAATAGGCGCGGCCAAACGAATGTGAAACATGCAATTTGTAGCCACGTCTGTTCCACACGCCGAAAATAGAACACACACACACACGTTCGAATTAAATGAGCGTTACACAGGTAATTACTCGCGTAATTGACGGGTACATGCGTTAAATTAAAACAAATAATTGTAGAGATTTTCTAAATGAATATCTATGTTGTTATATATTTTAGTATGCCGTTTTAGTTCGCGTGATTTTATTGTCGTTGTTTTAAAAACAAAGGGAATCCGAAATCTAAGAAAATGTCAGGCAAAGTAACGAGGCACGACTGTAATCAAAAGACTGTCAATTAAAATAAACGAAACAGATTCAAAGTCCAATTATTACAAAACAATATTACAGGCGTCATCAGTAACGTCATTAGCGTCGTGCTAATTGGATCCCAATTAATTAAATAACAATCGAAGCACGCACTTCTTAACATCGAAAAAAAGGGAGCATCATTACACGTTTCCCATCAAAAAGCGAAACAACAGCTTCTCTGATCATACATTCTGGTCATTATCAAACCTTATAAATAAATCTATTGCTAACTATATAACAATGTTATAATGACACGTTCAACGGCAAGGCAACTATATAACAAAAAAAAAACGTTGACGCTAATTTATGCTTAATAAGCAAGCATATTTATTTGATAATTATGTATTACATCCCAAATAGGCGTGATATTTGGTCTAAGTCTCGTCAGCTGGGTGAGGAGGGTAGGGCGAGGGGGGGGAGTGCAGGCTCAACCAGTCTTGCCCGCGGCCGCCAAGTCAGAGACCAAGAGCCGTGTAGTTTGTTAGAGTTGGGCACCGCGTCAAGAAACCACCATGTCGTTAGCCGCCCCGAGCTGGCAACGCTGTATCAGTACGGTTTACACTATTTATACATGCAATCAAGCGCGCTCTGTGTAAACATAGTTCGAATAGTATTTCCGTCAGAAAAATATAGCGTTGGGCAAATAAACTTGGCCGATTTGTAAAGTTGGGGTGAGAAGACCGATGTTTAACATGGGAAACATCTTTTCTTTTTTTTTTAATGATTCACAGAGTAGGTAGACTAGGTATTTCCAGAAGTTGGAAAACTTTGATGCTGTCTAGTTCTCAATCTGACTCGTTCAATTTGCAAATTACTTTTTTGTGAAAACTAGGAGAGTGCTTATATAAGGAAGAATACGCGAGATTAAAATTGCTGTACGTGTGTTAAAAATATTGGTTGAACTGGAAGTGCTCAAACCCCTTTATTAGTTAACATGGACCGAAATCCGATGCGGTCAAAACCCCAGTCAAATTTGTAATATATATTGACGAACTGAATCGTAATATTTTTGCATCTTGAGGAAGATTGATGCCTACTATTTTGAGCGGAGTGCCCCACTCTCATATAAACCAAATCAACAATTTAGAGGCACTCGTCAAGCATCGTGCTTTGTGTCTGTCGCCATACAAATCACGACATAAAGATCACCTAATTTCCCGATATTTAGATATCTAGTCACACAATTAGAAGCCAAGATTCGAACTAAAAGTAAACTGTTCATTTCATTTGCATGTATAAATCCATTAGGACTTATCAGGGTCGTTTCCAATCGCTCAAATGGACCTCATTCAAAAAGTCATTCCAGAGACGATTAAAACCGTGCATGTAATGTTTTTCTTATGGGGCTACATTTTAACAAAGTCCTCATTGACTCTGGATTAAGCCTTTTTGAATGTAGTCTATTATTCTGACCGGACTTCCGATCCGAAAATCCAGAACCCCAGAGACTCCAGAGACTCAAAAGCCAGACACGATTGAGGCTGAGCATAGCAAACCAAAACCCCCACCAACCCTTCACTTGTTAACAAGCAAATTGTTAAACAGTTAGGTACCTCAAAAAAACTGTTAGTTAATGGGTTAAACTGCTGAAAACTTCTAACATACAAACTGCCCACGTTTCGCTAATTATATTGAAAGCTTCCTCAGGGCGATTGTCCGGCACATTATACGTAAATAGTTAGCGAAACGTTAGCAGTTTGTTTGTTAAAAGTTTCCAGCAGTTTAACCCATTTACTAACAGATTTTGCGAAAACTAGTGCTGGAATTAGACAGAAGACATGAGTCTTAAGAATGTAATAGCTAGGTATCTATTTACGTTCGCTAAAGCCGCTGCACATCCACCGCTAGCAAGACTGAATGCGAGCTGTAACGCATAATAGGTACACCGGTAAGTAAAGTGAGTGCATAATATGTGCCTGGCGAGTAGCGTGGCTGTTTCACGAAAGCAATCATCAGATTACGCTGAGCCGCTCGCTCTTGTAATTAGCGTACGACGACCGGTAGTCGCTAGTTAGCCAGACTCTGGAGACGGGAGAGTGTAACTAGCTTCAGGCCGCGCAAAGACCAAACTAGACTACCTAGCTAGCTACCTACCAACCTACCTACTTCAGAATTCTTGCGCATGGCTGACTGCAGGTTCGCAACTGGCTACTTAGCGAAACTAAACGGCCTAGCATATATGCACGCACCATAGCGAAGTGTGCAGAACGATTACGCTGGGATTAAAGCGAGGATTCTTTTATTTCGTATGTTAGCCCTTTGGATTAGAGTTGGGCGCCAGGGGGAGGGAGAGCTTGGTGCATTCCAGCTTAAGGTGGAGTGAGGGGCAGGTTAAAAAAGACATCAGATTTACAGTTCCTTTTGATTACTGCAGCTAAACTATTAGTGGCAGTCACCAAACTTGGTTAACCCCAAGAGAATTTAACTGGCTTTTTGACAAGATGTATTGGAAATGTTTGTTTCTTTAACTTTGTTCAAAAACCTGATTTTAAATGGGATTTTATCATTTTTTTCAACTTACAGCAGGTTTTTTTAAAAACCGATGAATATAAAAATTCGATACACATTTTTTTAGAAAGCCAGCTAGATTCTCGTGGAGGTAAGCAAGTTTGGTGTCTCTGCTACTTATAGTTTGGCTGTAGTAATTAAAATAAACTTCAAATCGGGTGGGTTGTCCCGGTTGGCCCTCCTTCGACCTTAATATTTTACCGGAAACAATTTTTAAAAGCACTTCCGGAACACGCTAGGTGCTCTTCGAAGTGTCAGTCAAAACAGAATTGCATGCACTTTGCAGTGGTAGTTTTAAAAAAGTGTGCACTGGACGTGTTCTAGTAGATAGTTGGCGAGTTATAAATGCGCACATCTCGTTGGTATTCGCTAACTGTCGACTGGAACTGATCCATACGACAGTTTTTGAAAATTGTCATCGTAAAGTGCACAACTTTGTTTTTTGGCCTGACACTTCGTGGAATCTCTAGCGTGATCCAAAGTGCTACAAAAAATTATTTTCGGTAAAATATGTCATTGCAATGCGCCGAGCACTCTACGGCAATGCATACCGATTGGTTTTTGACGCAGTGTTAATTTTCTTCTTACGGGCCGATTACTCGACGGCCCGTGAACCACTTGGGGCCGATTTTACCAGATTTTTTCAAGTCTTCTTGGCAACATCCAATCACGAGCAGTGGAAATTCAGTGTTTTTCTGAGAGGTCTATCGAAACTATGAGTTTAGACTCGCTTTGCCCATTATTTTCACCTCCTGAGTTCAACTCTGCGAAATGTATTTCCCTGTCTTTGAATGGTTTTTGCTATGTGGCACTTCGGTCAACTCCCAATTTTAACTCGTAATCGAGAAGTTGTGGTGTATCAGGACTGAATGGCTATTACCACGGTTATACAGTTAACGGACTGTTAGGATCTAAACTGGCTACCGAAGAACCGACAGTGGCGTACAGCGCTGGCACCTCAATATTTTCTACGTTTGAAAATTTGAAATACGACTTGCTTACAAAAAGACTGAAATTTCCAGAAATGAAAAGTGCCAGAAGAAATTGCGGCTCCGCTCGGAAAGTCCTGTGTCCCAGGTAAGGATTACGAAATAAAATTCTGGTTCGCTAAAGAATCGGGTATCCCTGCTCATAATAAGATCAGTAAATTATTTCACCACTTGCCAAGTGCACGATTGTTATAATAGAGGCAGCCCCAAGGTGCAGTAATGGGGGGGGGGGGAGTTAGGAGGGTGACCACTTGCTCAAACAGGTGCCCCTGATTCATCCATAGCCAGGAGCCATTTACAAAAAATGCGCCCTTAGCCGCTGCTTTTTTGCAAATGCCTCGCAAAACAAATAATAGCTATATAACAACTTGTTTGCCTGGACCAAGATATCTCCATGAACAACTTGCATACAAAAGAAGCTGTTTGGTTGTCACTTTGGTGACCAGTAGGTTGTTCAGAGGATAAAATAGATTGAAGAAATTCAGACTTCATTTTAATACTGAGCCTTATTGATTTATAAATACTATATTTCGACAAGCATTAATTTCGATTGATTTTTGTGCAATGTTAAAACAAAATCTAATGTATGATTGAGAATTTAATCAAGGATTGAAAATTTGGTGAAATCAGCCCGTTTGCTGTCATGTGATTCACCCTTTTGTTGCTTATATACCTACCAAACGTTTGCGTAAGTCTCAGTTACGCAATCGGCCAAGTTGGTGATTTGCCTCCGCGAATATTGCAACCAAAATGAGGGCATTGCATTTCTTGGAACGTACTTAATATTAACGGGGTGTTAGTTTAAGATAATGCTGTTGCAATTTGCAAGCATTAACGTCTAATAACTAGTTACAAGAAATAGAATCTGGTGCGATTATCAGAACAAACGTGTATTTCCCTTTGTCCATACGCAGCTTCCATGTCAACGATGATGACGGTGTTTTCGGACGGCTGTGTGTCCAATTGGGATTTTTCGTACTCGAAACTCGTATTGCACCAAATTCATGTCAAATCAATTAGATATGTGCCACACTGTCTCCGAAATGGAACAAATAGGCGCCAGCAGGCTTTGAAAAACACCTCGACACAGAATTTTACGCTCTGAACATCTGACGTAGCATCCGCTCATTCCCAACTAGGAATGTTAAATCCACCAATCTTTTCATTCAATCAGCATCTATCGATCTACACACATAACTAGTCCACGGGACCAACAACACGGCCAACTAGCTAGCCTCTGAAGTCTAAAAACAAAATATTCCCTATCCCAGCCCGAATATTTTCAAATCCTAACGTCCACTCGCCAGCGCACCGTCTAGTGTAACCTGTCCTTCGCCGCAGCTTGCTGGCTTTCACCGCAAGCTAGCTAGTTTAGGCTGGCGCTGGCCGCTGTCTCACTCGCACTCGCCACTAGCCACTCTGGCTATCTCGCTCTTTGTGCAACGACCTTCAAAAAGGCGACGGAACGTAAGTTCGTTCTCGACTCTGCTAACCAGCCTCTATCTCCAGAGACAACGAAAATCCGAAGCATCCTCCCTCCTTCTCCCTTTATCCTCCCTCCCCCCTTCCTCCCACCCACCATTGATGTTACACAGGCTAAACATGATCGAAGCATTCACCTGTTGGACTGTTAACACCTTGAAGCTAACCAACAATAACCAGCAGAACGATTGTCAAAACCTAGCTAGCCGCGATATACGTGGGACATGGTTAATCGGCGAGATAATAGCTTCCATCATGCCAGCATCAGAACGAAGGATTCTTCGACTCTGGTCGCGAGATACCAATGGGATTTTAATCGCTTGTTTAACTGTATTTTTTTTAGTTTGTCACCCTAGTCTACCTAGGCTTTCATAATCAAACTTTCAAGACTTCGCACCAAAAATATCAAGTATGTGTGTTTATTTTGTCATTTCTTCTAATCTCGTTATGATTTATAAATGATTTAATTGAATAAATATTGAAACAATAATTTGCCGGTAAGTTAATGTGACACTAGGTTTGTTTGTTTCTGTACACACGTCTAAACCAGTTCATGCGGTATAGCATTAATGTGTTTGCTTGTCAAAGTGCAGCTACACCGGCTTGCACCGAGCTGCTTGTCTCTTGAGGTGTTGGGTGTACAGGTGTTGGGTGGAATCTGGGTGCCAAATATTGAAGAAAGGGTGCTTGAAGGGGGGTGCTCTAGGACGGTTGTCTTGTTGACAATTTAGTGAAGATGAACATGGCAAAGGCTGTAGTTTTTTTATTTTCAATGGTAGACTAGTCAGGCTGTTCCAAAATACGACCAACATGTCATAGTTGGTAATTTAATGATGTCGAGACATATTTTTTTAGAGTGTCCCATAAAATCTTTATTTGAACCCACGAAATCCTAGCGAATGAATTACTATCTTGTAAGGAAACTAAAATTTACTGTTCCGTAGAATTTTCGAAATAGAACTTAGGGCTCAAGACTGACAGAACGTGTTTGTTTGTATGGGTGCTGGTACACCGTACACCGTCCTACACCAAGATTCTGTTTCCTGTTCTATGACGTCTACAGCGGGGGTGTAAAAGTGTATGACAAACAAACAAGACTTTTAAGATGTGCTTTCATGAGACAAGCTTTGCAAATTCGTCATATGTTTTGTTTTCAACCAATCAGGGACGGCAAATGACAACAATGTAGAAAAATACTCGTGCCCGATTGGCTAAAACTCCTCAGTAGATGGGAAAATCAACGCGAATTTCGCAGTGGAAATCTGATGTAAGTCCGGCTAAAGATTTGTACACGGACTGAAATCGAACTCGGAAAGCCGAACGTTTTCAGCTCCGAAATGTTGCTGCGAGATTGGATTCGGTTTGAATTAGAGCTTTTTTTCTTTTCGAAACGAGATCTAGCAAGCATGACGGCAGGATTATTTCCACTAGTGTCTAAGGCACTGGTCCGTTTTTACATGCGTGGCGTGATGGTCGTAATTAAAAGCGTACCTACTTACCTACCATATAAAACAAATATAAAATACAGCAAACTATTAGCCTTGCTCACTCATGGAAATTACGCAGTTGATTATCGGCCCGGCCACGGACGAGTAACATTTCAGCGGATCGCGATAATGAAATGGAGTTTTAACACTTGAATTTATAATCAAATTGTTAAATTGATGCAGCTACGCAAGGTTGATTTTGAATTGTGATTAGATGGATTGTCAGTCGCTGTCAAAATATGTGGTAGCATGCAAGGCAGGCGATTGAGTGACAGGTGCTCTGGAAACACCGTAACCAAACGGATGGGTATTACGTGAGGGAGTCAAGTTGTTGAAAACGTTGGAATTTTGTCTTGAAGAGAAAATTAGTCTGGTCACGCGGCTCGCTACGACAAAAACAGGCCGAGTGGCTAATGCATCATGATATTTTGAACACAAATGTGAAACCAGCCCGCAATTAAAACTCTTTCCGATCACGTGTTTGATTGGTTGGAAATAATCGCAGAGGATTTCGTGTTTATCTCGACCGGTGTACTTAGAATGTCAGCTTCTGTTCCCAGTAGTGAGCGTCAAAACATTGGAAGTACTTTGTCAAATTCCATGCCTCCGAATGGCATTCATCCTTCTCTCACCCCCTTTTATAAACACGGCTAACAGACACTGTTATCGATGGTTGTAGCTTATCGTGCCTTTCATATTTACCCATCGATCTAGCTAGACATTCAAATGATTAAAAACTTTCGTAAACTATTTGACTGTAATGCAAATAGATGACGAAATAAATCTTGTCTGTCGTGTCTTCAACTGCTTCGTTACATACTTTCCAAGGTTCCAAAGGCGAGGGTGAAAAGCTTACGAAAAGTATCCTGCATTGGGCATTGAAATGCGGTTAAAACGGCAGACAAGAAACGTTTCAAGTCTGTTACGAGTTTGTAGTTATAAAGCTTCCATGTTGGCGCTTGGAAAGCCGGCACACGGGCGAGTTCATACTGTTATCTCAACTCTTCTAATCCACTCTAATCCTCTTATCATTTCGGTATCGCGAATAGATTACAAGTCAGAGGAGACAGAGCCTGGCTGTATTGTAGGAGTATTACATTGGGAGATTGGAAGTGATTCACAAACTGGGTATGAAATATGAAATGCTTATACAGCCTTGTTTCTTTGTCACCCTAATCTAGGGTCCCTATGGCTTTCAGCCTGTGAAGAATGTGCGTCCAATATGATGAAGTATGGATGTTTATTTAGTTATTTCTTTCACAATCAATCTCGTTCAAATCTCGTTGTTAATGATTGAGTAAATATTGAAAGAATTAAGTGTTGACTGCTGGTGAGCCACTGTGACAGACTGTAATAGCATCGCTTACATGTTAGCGAAACTTTCATCCCCAGAATTCATACCCAGTTGGTGGAACAGTTATTTTCGTAAACTGGTGCTTAGTGTAGGAAAACGACAAGATTGAAAGTGCGGTCGGTCTACTCACCGTAAACTGGACTGTGTTCGCTTCTCGACGCATTTTTACTCGACGAATAACTTTGCCCGGGTAGCGATCCACCGCTTTTTTCCTGGAAAACAAACACGAACACACTTTCTTCAGCAAATGTGCGTGCGATTCGCCGAAAATACGAGCACGAAAATCGGACGAAATCGTCGCAGAACGAAACGCAAAGGTGACAACAACAAAATCAAACATTTACAGCAACGTCGTTCATCGTTGCGAACTAGTAAATTAAATTTAAAAAAAAACACGTGAAAACAAATAGAAACTTGAAAGCGATGCACAAAATAGAATTTAATAACGAAACACGAAACGAAAGAAAGCAACGTTTACCAGTAGGGTGATAACTGTCGTGCTATGCGACTAAAACAAGTGTAACTGGCCTATGTTTGCATAGACCACTCCCACATGGATCATCACAAGCACATCATGCCATTACCCTACGATCACTCAAATTCGACAAGGAAATTAAAAAAACAAAACACCATGCGGGCGCGCGAATTTGATCAATCAAAAACTCAAAAAAAAACACACACACACACACAAAAAACATAACAACACTGAATCAACATCATCGCCGACACGCCAATAATTTACCTCCGATTCCGTCAAATCAATTAGACTACTTTTCTCTTCGGTCAGATTCTCAGAGGAACGCTTCTCATCCTCCCCTTCGTCTTTGAAAACTTTGATCTCATCAGTACTGCCAAGGTCGTCACCACCCCCACTAGACACATGAGGCATAGTTGAATATCGTCCACTGCAGTCCACTGCACTCACCGCACTACACACGCAAAATCCGTCTAATCCATTGTCAAAAATAGTACCACCGCTATCACACGTTTCGACCTCTGCACGTCTTCGCAAATCCACCCTTCAAACGCAACAAAAAAAAAAAAAAAACACGCCGACAACAGTTATCCCGGGTGTCTCAAGTAATGAACACTGTCTCGACTCCTGAACCCCCGGCGACAACAAGCATACATAGTGATCTCTGAGCGGTGTACGATTGAAACCCCGTACGTCGACGGAGCCACATAATCAACGGCCCACCACGCCTTGTCACACTCAACTGAGCGGTAGATTTCTACTGTCTGCCTCGCGCCGAACTGGCAAGGCGGTGCATCGGCGGCGGCGGCGGCGGTGGTACCCGACACAGGGACACGAGCGGCTCTCGGCGAACACCGGCGAATGCTACTAGCCTGTTCACGATGCCGACCAATGGTGGGGCCGCTTTGATGTTGTGATCGCCCCTCCGCGCTCTGCTAAGGTTGCCGAGTGCCGGCGTTGCCTGGGCCATGCCGCCGTCGAGAGCCTACGCCGACGCCTTGGCGTTAGAGACTCCTGCAGCGGTCGAACACAAAGGGGATCCGATCGCCGGCGCCCGCCCTCGGTGGGATGCTGCCCGGCGTACAGGCGCGATGGTGGCGACATCTCGTGGCCGAGCCGCGGGCTAGATGATGACGGAGTTGTTTTGGGACGTTTGATTGTGATCTGAAATGATAGCAAGGTTTCGTAACGAAAATGTTTACTATGCTGGATAAAACTGCGGAGAAGTGCACTGATAATTTCAC
>QKMV01002114.1:0-14022 GCA_003287335.1 Lednia tumana
TCATCACCCTCATTATCATCCTATCATTCACCGACGCCAATAGACCAGTGCCGCAGGGCCAGTTGTCAATACAGTGCGTCGTTAAACACCATTATAAAAAAACAAAAAACAATGAAATCTATGTGATGCGCATTTGTTTCGGAAATATTGGCCGAAACAGCGGATAGTGCGGGTGAAACGTCTCGGTAGTGGTTCTCATTTTTAAATAAAAAAAATATGATATTTATGGTACACAGACTATATAGGATAAGATAATTCCAGATGCACCCCACAAATTGACGTACTTGGCCCACTCTTCCTATGTTATTTTGACACCCGCGCTCGTCGCGGAAAGGTTTTTCGTACTAAAAACGTTGTGTAGTCGTTTCAAGTACTTGACTATTCAGGTGCTCCACTAATCATATGGAACTTGAGTGGTAGCTCACGTGGTAGTCCACGTGTGGCATCTGGTAACAGTGCACGTGAAGCGGCCCATACGCCGGTCATCAGCCGCTTGTGAGTGCAATTGATTGGCAGGCGGCTAGGTAGCCGGTAGTAGCCGGTAGCCGCCGGTAGGCGGTGGCCGGTAGCCCTTACGCGGTGTAACAATTTAAATATATGGAATCAGCCCTGCCATGGTGGAGAAGCGTTTTAATTATGAATATCATTCATAAAAATGCGCTGAATAACTGGAAAAACTCGGATCAAATCGTACGGCCAGTTTGCGAAAAATAATTGGCTTCAAAGTTCTAAAATCACGCTTTTGAACTAAAAAAAAGCCAGATCTTCGAATTGACGTTCAAATTTCAATTCAGCGTATCTGCGCCACTTGAGTAAAGTACCATATCTGTTGAATATGCAGTCGTTGGCGTGCCAAAACACCAGCCAAAACACCCGTGGAATGGTGTTCGCGAAATCAAAGCCCAAAGATGCATTACAAAGCTCGTCCTTTTATTCTCGCACGGCTAATGCAATATTCCAGCTGACGATTTGGGAGACACGCGTTGACTGCAGCCAGCTACTAGTTTCTACATGTCAGCCTTTTGCCTGCGAAATGAGAGCAAAGTTAAGATGAACCTCGTGGCAACTGGAAAATCCCACCCGATTTTTATTTTTTTAAGCTACACTAAAAAAGTGGCAGAGCCAAAAGTGGCAGAACCAAACTTGGTTCATTCCATAGAGAATTCCAGTGGCTTTCTAACAAAATGTATTTGAATTTTTAGTCTCGTTACTTTTTGTTACAATCTGGTTTCAGTTTAGAAAGTACTAATATCACAATAAACCTACATTTAACAAAAGGCAATGTGAGTAGAAATTTTAAATAAAATTTGAATTCTCTTTGGAATGAACAAGTTGGGTTTCTCTGCAGCTTATAGTTTGACTGATATAATGAAAATAATCTACAAATCGGGTAGGTTTTTCCAGTTGCTATTAGATTGACCTTATGCTAAACACAAAATGTAATTTCGAATAACAAAATTATTTTCCATTTCTGTTGGTCATTGGTATGCGAGGCTATAATAATATTGGTACACTTAAGTGGCCAGTTATGGGCGGTTACGTTATTAAATATATCGTTTATGCACTCTGCTAAACTAATATCTTGTGTGTGAATTACCCAAATCAACAAATTCCGCCGAATACCTGCACCACTTCTTGGGTTGCCGATTCTCAGGAAAATATGTACAAAATCCTTTTCAGATCTCCAAAAAGATACACCGTTGAACCGGCTGTATCATACTGCCTATTCTTGCACAGCCTACGACGGGAAGTGAACACACGACGGAAAGCGAAAACGTGATACCGAACGATACCGAACTAGCTAGAAATCTTGTCACAGTTCTGCCTGCCAGATATTTTACGGATACCAACCTACTACCGGCATAAGACAAAAAGCCGTTAGTATACAAACCCGCCGCCCCTTTCCGGCGTGAAAATACACGAAATGCCAAATCGACAGCACTGAAAAATATCAATACGTCGTTTTTTTTATAGAAATATCCACATTTTTCTATCCTTTCTTCGAAAATTGTGACCGTACAATGGGTAATTGTCATATTCGTTGTCCGTCTGATAAAATATTTCTGTTGTAATTTCTTTCCAACTCAGTGTAGCCATTTCTGATGTCTTTTCGTTAAGACCTATCTACAAGTAACAACGTTCACTGGTGTAACTTCTATTCATGAGAAAACATATATGATGGCGTCTCCATTGCGACAGAACGATAATTAATTTTGTTACTAAACTCGTCGTATAACGTGATTTGCGTCCTAACTTTTCAAGATAATACTACTAGGTATATACTTATATAAGGTCGGCATATTAACCTTTAGCAGACCTTGTCTTATACGAAAGTGGTAAAGTTTGGTAACTCATTATATAAACATAAGATTACTATTTAACATAGTTGCTCCCTGTACGGGCGTGCTGTAAAAGCATAGCGTACCTACAGCGTAGTCGAGTGCCTTCGTAACACACCTAAGCTGAGCGTTACGGTGCTCTGTTGGTACCTATACCTACCCCACACCTCCTACCATGAGTTTTGCCAGCACCAGGGTATTGTCGCAGTGTAATCATCTCAACGCCTACCATCCGAACGCTTTTTACCGGCTCTCTTCTCTGGCAATCACTTTTTCCAGCTACCATTTTCAATTCACACGCCTATAATATTATACAAACAAACTGATATCCAGTCACATTCTGGCAAGTGTCTTGGTGGTGACTTGGTAATTGCCTGCGACTTGCGAGTCAAGATAAAGGCTGGCAAAATGAAAATGTCTCACTCTTTTCGGATACTGTTGTAGGACGGATAGGAAATGGATGCAATTTCTCCGTTAACTCAGACGCTTTTGAGACAGCTAAAGCTAACATGGTGGAAATCAGTGCCGGCCAAGCGCAACGCAGATTAATTCGATGGAATCCACTCTATAGAACCCACAAGAATACCTACCATTGTAAACTACTAATTAATCATACAACACATGAAAGCGTACCAGAACAAACGAGAAAAGTTTACGTTTCCGTGTAGTAAGCTACAACTGTGTTCGTTTCTTTGTTTTTAATCCTATCTGTTTGTTACATGCATCGCAGTTTCAGCCAGTAGAATAGCTCTTCGTTCTTCGAGTCTTGAACGAATCAACACTAAAAAATGCGCTACATTGTACTAACTTCATTTAGAGAGCTGAATTGTTCATAAGAACTCCCTTCTGTAGATTGTATTACGTCTGTACCAATCGGTCATGTTCTCCAATTAAGCTAGTTAACAACTGTATGGTACATACCTATGTAACATAACATACTAGTACTGTCAACACAAACTAATATATAACATGAAGAACGGGCTTTCCTCGTCTTTGTCTTGACCAAATGAGATTTTTAATCAATATGTAACGCACAATGAAGTGTTGGTGTACAATGAAGGTGTACACATTTATTCTGATCACACCTGTTACAGGTGGTTTGTACTGTTTTTTTTTTGTTAGGTCACTACTTCATTGCTCAAGTCGAATCAAGATCGAACATTTCTGTAAATTTGGTACCAAAAAACATCAAATGCACCGTGTTTGAGCTTTAACCTCATGCGGAAACGAACTTGAATGTTCGACGTATGGTCGAATCTTGATTTTTATTTCATTGAAACCCATTTGATACAATTGGTGCAAGCTCTCAAAAACTCAATTCAGCTCGATCACTCGTCTAGTTCATTAGTATCGCGATAGTGAGGTACTCAGCCATTCACACGTGACATATAGTACTCCACCGTCACTGCATGTTGCATTTTGCATGTAGCATGTTGCATTTTGCGCATACTTATTCAGTTTTAGGCCGTACATACTTATCTAGGAAAAGTATGTCTTTGTTAAGTATAGGACAAGAATGTTATACAATTAAACGAATTGAGTTTCACATGTTTTTTGAAACAAAACGATATTCACTTTCTCAGCACAACACAAGTTTCTACCATGTTTCAGTCACCCATTTGTTCTTGACAAACTAGAAGTAAAGCAACATGACCGGAATCATTAAACCATTATACGTACTGTCTCTTCAGGTGACAATGCTAACGCCTGTTGTCGTGCCTCCTTCCTCGGCCATTTATTTCCTATCCTAATCTCTTGTTACTCTCTTCTCTATCATTTTATCCTCACCTCTTCTCATCCTCCTATCTTCATTACTCGTTAACATTTCCTTCCCTTAATATCTAAGTGTCTCTCTCCCTCCGACTAATTTTCGCGTTATCTCACTCTTCGTGTCTGTATTTTCTTGCTGCTTCCTCTTGTTATATTCTCTCTCACTATTTTACGTCTCATAGTCCAATTTGCGCTCTGGCTTTCCCAGATGATCACCGTGCACATGGATCTCAAAGCCCGGCCCTTCTGCCTACTCGCTTAGGGGCTGCCGAGGGACAAATCATCACTAATAGCAACTACTCTGTGGTCCGAGGCCAAAGCATAGCATGCCTTACGATACTGTGCCACGTATACCGTCACCATGGCAGCCTTGCGCTGGCTCGCCGTAGGTAACCTTAGACCGCGGCAATGACATGCCTGGACGGTTATTGTAACGCCAACGCACGAGATGTGTTTACAGTGGACTAATTAGCACTTACTGAACGTAAGCGACGATGTCGATGCAGGTCATACTATTTATTCTGGAACCAAATAGAGATGGCTGCCCGTTGCATGCGAAACCATGTCCGCAGGGTATATAAGATTAAGTTAACAGCTGATTATAGTACAGAGATGATTTCTATCCCAGAATAGTTTAAATCTATACACTAGTGGGTGACTAGTTTCGAAAGATTTTCGGTGACTAAATTCTCGTTTCCCATGTTAAATCAATGGGAAACGAGAATTTTCGTCATCAAAAACCTTTGGCTACAGGCCCCTGAACCCAATTTCGCTTCCAGCTTATCATTTTACGTAATTATATCGTATTACTCGGCTCGATAGCACCAAGTGCCAGCCATTGTAGCCACGAAGCTACGGTAAAGCAGGGAATAGGCAAAGTATTGTGTTTATAAAATGTGTGTGAAATTTCTGGGGGAAGGGGTTGTGCGTTGGAAGCGAGAGTTTCCTTTCAGCAAGTTTCCAAATTGGAACGTTAATCATTTTTTCACTCATTAACCATCGCAGGTGGGCTGAAAGGTGATGCTTAACAATTTATCTTGACCTAGCGTTGCGATAAAATCTTAACAAACAATTCTTTTCCACTTGTGAACACGACGGGTGGGAGGTGGGGTAACATAGCTCGCAGTGTACACTACCAATTCAATCAAAAAAGCTTTAGTCACTCTTCTGGTTTTAGTACTGCACTGGGTGGGCAATATACAGGATAAAATGAAATCTTGAAGATAAAGCTTGAGAAATGCTTTTGCATGCATCAATTTATAGGCTTGGCTTCTCACCCTAGCTCACATTTAATTGTGTTTCTGCAATTCACGGGTGGTTATCGATAATATCTTTCCTTGAATTTCTCGTCATTTGCTGCTCGATAAATGACCAAAATTGCGTGTCCTATAAATGAGACTTTTCTAAATGCTATGCCATTTATCATGGTGTATTTTCTTTACGAAAAAACGTTGGATTTAATGTCTTTATGGAATAAATATCACACATGTTTAGCGTGTCATATATTTACAACTGGCATTTTCCTTGTAGTCCCAGTAGTGACCCCTCCATTGGGAATTAAATGGTTTTAACAAAATAAATTGAAAATTCTATCCTTCTATCAGCTCTTCGTTTGCTGTGTATATGTTTATAACATGGAAACGAGACATATGCTAGAGAACTGTTCTTTGATCAGTGATGTATGAGGTTTGAAAATGAAATAGTCGACGTGAGTGTGTAGCGAAAGAAGGACTTCGGATAAAACGGGGCTGCTTTGCGTCTTGGTGCTAGCGCATGCATACACTTGTTACATAATAGTATGCGAATGTTGAGTGTTGAGTGTTGAGTGTCGAGTGGCAAGTGATGTGCTATATAAATGGCATGGGCTGAAACGTTATCCTCACCTCACTTTCGCACTACACAAACCATACCGGCAAGTTTTAATGAAAACTATACCTATACCCAGAGTTTCCATGGATGTGTATAAATTGTGTGTTCAATGGTCGTGCCATCCCTTGATGTCACTGACGCTGTGTACCTAATACCTATGTATCTACGGCTGTACCATATGCCTGCTATACTCAGCTATAGAGAATAGAGTATACTGTATAAGCAAGAACAACGCACGCTAGCCTGAACCACTTTTCACGCAGATATATTTCGTTAACGTTTATTAGTTTTTATTAGTATTATGCAGATGATACCCTGTGTCTGAATGTGTTTAAAATTATGTGAAATCTTCTTGATTCGTGAACATGTTTGGCTACTGTACGGTATCTGCCCATGCATATTCAGAATCTAACTGGAATATTTTCTCAGTGTATCGAATTGTGAAGAGAGTAGATACAAGCTCTATACAGTTATTCTAGATGAATTCTGCAAGATATGAATTGTAAAGCATTTTTCCACAGCATTTTACAAGAGAAGCTTGTGACCTTAATGAAATTTTGTACACATTTTTCCAATATCACGTGATACGTATACTATCACTAGGAATGTGATCGTCCATATAGCTTGGCCGTGGGTTTATCTCAAGTCTCTTGGGACAAACACCGGCGGATCCGTACACTATCATTATGCTTTATTACAATACGTATAAGCTAGGTGTACAGTTACCTACCACAGTCTACCCAATAGGTATTATGGTGAGTTAGATTTCAAGTAGTAACATAGAAGTGATATTCTCCAAGTAATGTGCACCCTTCCCTGCATAAACGAACAATAAAATCACGTAGGGGTGTATCGCAGCAGATCGACTTGGCTGAGCTTCTTTATACACAATGTTGAGCGTTTTCTTTGTTATTGACATCATTTATTTCTAGCTTTTCTTGAAATCCTGTTACTTCTGCTGGCTGGTTTCAGGTAATGACATGTCGTTATGCAAAAATGTCAAAACTTATGGATTTCTTTGATAAAACCAATGCAGTTTATATCAGTACTGGTATGTATTGTTTTGCCAGCTCTACAGCGACAACTTTATCTACTATTTTAATGGAAAAGTATATGACGTTATAAACTTAATTTCCAATTGTATTTACAAATGTGTGCAATATATAGGTGCTCATAAATTATTACAGCTTGTTTCCCAAGTTGTTGTACTACACGTAACTAAATTGTGTTCGTGAAATTCGTTTAACCATGTAAAGCTTGGTTCGTGTTGTGATGTGACACAGAATCCAGTGTTGGCTGAATCCACATTAAGTTCGTTGTACGAGACGAGACGAGACGAGACAAGACGAGCGGTATGCCATACATAAACATACCAATACCTACTACGTATGCTGTAAAAACATAACATTATTTTCCCCCAAGAAAAGCTAGCTACCAGCCTTCCTTCGCCCTCATACTTTTTAAGTTTGTGTTTGCCACCGAAGAATTCGATTTCGTTTTCGTTTTCCATTTCCCATTTTCGGCTGCAGCGTGCAGTCACCGTAAATGACTTGACTATTGTGCATCGTTTAAAAATAAAGCTGTCCATCAAATGCGTTTTCTATTTATGCATTCACGCTTTAAGTAGCACGTGATCTTAAATATTTCTATTGATTTACTTAATTATGTGGCATGCTTAGCCGCAGTGCAGTACCTATAGGTTTGTTTCGTCGGTAGGCTACATTTTTGAACATATAATTATGTTTACTTTAGCAAATAGCACCTATGGCTGAATGACACTCCAATTACCAAGCTACTTGGAAACTCTTGATCGCCAATAACTTGTATTTGCAGTTAACCATGTGAATCCTATTTCATGATCAAGATTCATGTTTACACGTGTTCACGATACCTCGTCGCTTTGTATAAATACAGATCTACAGATAGAAAGTAATTGACATAAAACGAAATTCGTCAAATCAAGTGTGCAAAATCTAATATATAATGACTTTTCATCCCACCCTCACAATAGAGGTGAGTAGAATGTTTATTTTCGGCTGTTCAGAAAAACTCAGTCGGCGCTGCCGCGTCAACGTTTTCTTTCGAACACTTATTGCTTCAATATTCTGTCTCCTTCCTCCATCTCCTTCATCCTCCCATCCACTCTATCACCATCACACTCTATATTTTTGTATCCTTCATGTTCTCCTCAATTTTTCATCGTGAATCTCAATCTGGCTCGCAATTCTATCTCTCTCAAATAACTCATTTCGTCGCACCATGCGATCAGGCATGCCCAAGAGATTTTTTCGCTCTATTTTCACAAACGCTGGTCTTGCCGGGTCCTTTCAATCCGCAGCTCATCTCACAGCTTGTGTCCAGAAGTAATTACTATCGCCCGAGGTCAAAGGTAAACAAAACCGACAGACGGTTATTGCAAAGCTCCGTTCTCATTCTCTCTTTACTGTTAGGTACATAGAAGTTGGGCGAGAGTGGTCAAGATGGCTTTATCCGGATTCTCGCTTTCTGGCCAAAAGACGACGATGGCAACGGGAACGGGAACGGGGTGGTCGATCACCGTGGCCCCAAGATGTTATGCAACCCAACCAGCAAGACCCAGGGCACTTTTCCACCAGAGCAGATTGCTGTTACTATTGCGCAACTCTCCCTTATCGCTCACTGCATTCAAAGCAACAGGCATAGCAAGTGCTTTCACTTCCACTGCTTTATCAATGAGAAAAAAATCTCTGTTGGTGAAATCGTAAGTGAAAGTGAATTTATTTCGTAATCAATTGCCGAAAAATAGCCGAAAAAGTAAGAAGTGGCATTTCGACGAGTCGGGAGGCAGTATGCGAATAGTCGGTACAAAAACGTGCGTGGCAAACGTCGCCAACTCGCCAACAATAGCGCTCTGCGCTCCCATGAGAAAATAAACCCAAGCTCGCTTTAGAATTCCCTGCAAAGATTTGTTTACTACCCCCCTTAGGCAATATAATACGAATTCAATGCAAAATGAACTTTGCTCCTTTTGATTTCATCCGAGGAAAGTATTATGACAATTAAA
This sequence comes from Lednia tumana, assembly GCA_003287335.1. Lineage (NCBI taxonomy): Eukaryota > Metazoa > Arthropoda > Insecta > Plecoptera > Nemouridae > Lednia > Lednia tumana. Next base: position 9,022 of record QKMV01002114.1, read on the forward strand.
ATTAGGATCACGTCTACAGATGATTTCCACGTCGGAATTGTTTATTGTTATTTTCTGTTTGTTGTATACTGTATATTGTTATTTTTTAATCAGTATCTTCACCTTATCAGTTCATTAGGCGTTATTTCTGTGAACTTGCTTTTTTCCAAGAAATATACATTGTTAGAAGAATAATAACACGAGATAGGATCTTGTGGAATTAAATGCCGTGGCATAAAACAAAGTGAATTTCATGGCTGGAAGATTAAAGCTGAAGAAATAATTGACTTAGAACTAGTCTGATGGATCAAGTGTAGGAGTATATGAGAATGTTGGGATATATTTCAGTTCTGATTGAATGATAGAAAATGAAATGGCAATCAAGGGGAGACGAAGTTACAGATCTCTTCCAATATTTCGTTCATCTTTCTCTATCTACGTGAAGGCTTTTGCCATGATTGGTTTGTAGAGATGACGCATAGACGAAGGACATACTGTACAGGGATCATGGTGAGACTACGGCCATCTCTAAAATTGTCCATGATAACCGTTTGAACCAGCTAAGCGCCAGCCCAATGGGAGGAAGTACATTTCTCCTTCGCAACAAAATGGTGGCTTCACGCAATTTCGGCTTCGCCACGAAATTTCTTCTTCGCCTTGCGCTTTGGGCTGTATCATTATAGGATCCGCCTTTTAGTTTGGGCTTCGCTTCGAAAATTTTAATTTCATGTTTAAATTAGGAAATTTTCCTTCAGATGATTCCACCCGATGGGCTTTGCCTAAACACGTGGGCTTTTCTTGTCATGAAGGCTCTTGAGCAGAATTGTGACTTATCTAGATGTCACAGTCGCCAAGACCCCATCGTTGCATTAAGTTGGCAAATGTTTGGTTCGGGTAAAATTTTCTAAAATTATAACTCCAACGGTACGGAAAATAAAGAAATAGTTATTAGATTTCAAAAAAACTGTTCGTGAATGGGTTCAACTGCTGAGAACTTCTAGCAAAAAAACTGCCCAAAACAATGCCATTTCATAGAGTTTGTTTGTTAAAAGTTCTCAGCAGTTAAACCCATTTACTAACAGTTTTTTGAAAGAAATTGTTTTTTTTTTGTGAAAACATACGCTCAAACTACGACATTCTTTAAAAATCTAAGAAATCCTCTAAAACTTTCTTAACGTTTCGTTATCTATGCTGTTTACTTCTTCAGGAGTAAAACGCTTCTCATCGCTTAGGGTGATTTCGAAATGAGTGTAGGGGTAAAAACTGCTTCAACGAGATCAGAGATCACCTCACGATGGTAAAACCCTCATTTATTACGGGGCTGCATTGCACAAATAGATTTTTGTTTAGATAACGAGAACACACCGATATGTAGCGCCGTGAACATCATGCACTTGAATACATCGGAAGGACTCGGCTTCAACCCTGGAGAACAACTTTCGTTGGTTGTTGATTTGTTTTTTTCCCGTGATTTGCCATACAACCGATTACTTTCTCAATAGTTCCTTCAAAACAGGTCGCAGCTGCCTCCTTGTCAGTTTGCTGTGCCGTCCTCTCTAGCGACAGGTTGTTATCTTGTCCCGGGAGCTGGAATTTGGCTGTCAGGAAGTGCAAAAAAGAATGACGACTAAACTCTTAGCCCCAAAAGCATCGCCATAGCCTAATCGGTCTTTCGTTATCTTATCAGATCTACTGATTTGAGATTGCCACTGTTTTTCGCATAGTGTAGCATGATCTCGTTCAATTCTTTTCACTGAATCGGGCGTTTTGAAGTATCACTATGGTCTTGATTGACAGGCGAGCGTTGTGGGGCAGTGTGTCATGGTATTACAGCCAAATTGGCCCTGTTTGGTCGACTATCATGGCCGACTATCTAGCCAAGCGCCAGCTCGATGGGTGGATGTATATTTCGGCTTCGTCACACAATGTCGACTTTGCCACGAAATTTGTTTGTCACCGTGCATTCTGGGCTTTGCCATTCTAGGCTCCGCCTTTTAATTTGGACGTCGTCTCTTAAATTAGGGTTTTATTTTGAAATTTCCCTCACATAATTTCACCTTATAGACTTTATCTTAACTTCTCAGCTTCGTCTTGACCTAGACCTTTTTTAAACTTTCCTTTATTTTGTCCCCCAATGGATCGGATCATGATTCCACTCAATGAGCTTTCGCCTCAAAAATGTGATCTTTGCCTTGATATATATATATATATATTTTCTAAATTTTTCCAAAAATGACTTTTTCGAAAGTTTACCATTAGAATGTGATAGGCATTGCAAGTTTTAGTGTGAAGCAAATATCATGTCAAGCGATAAATTTTCAATTGCAGACATTTTGGATTCCCCACCGGAGCGCTGAACCGCGGGCATTCATACTTTTCTTAACTGGACATAAATGTGTCTGTACGTTTCAATTCCGTCATGAATCTGCGCAAGTAGCCCCATTCTGACCAAAACCCGTCTAGGCACCCACTTTTAGGCGCACACGGTCGAGTCCCCCACGTTGCAGCAAGCTGGCAAATGTTTGGCGAGGGTAACATTTAAAAAAAATCTAACTCGAATGGCGTGGAAACGTGTTTAGTAAAAAATTGGCGAAACACACTCCCAAACAGCGATAGTATTATAGAGGCAATAGGGGTTTGATTTTAATTCAGGTTTTCTCCTGGTGTCGAATAAAATTAGATGATATAATTTACAACTTCACTACATTTTCTGCCTTGCTAAAAACTAGTTTTATGAGTGCATTAATCGTTCACTGCTCATAACAATTATTTATTTATTGAAGGTGTTGGTTAAAATATACGTCCTGCAGAATGGCAAATATTTGCAATTTGTATCACTGAAGCACGTTTGACTGAAACATGTGCTATTTAGTGTCCGCCTTATGAGGGTTTGGTAGTAACTTGAAAAAAGGTTAACTTAAGTGTTCCTAGTTACTTTTACAGTAACTTTTCAAGTGACTAGTTACATTTTACTTCTAATAATATGAAAAGTATTTCAATATTTTGAATATTTAGATCCTGGTCGTAAGTTACTACGATATACTTCTTGGCTATTTAACACTGTCACTTTCTCTCTCTATCGCAGTTTCGGAGACTTTGAATGAAAGTTCTGGCTTTTATAAATCCAGGGTATTAGCTGTTTTCTGAGAAAAATGAAAACCCATACCAAAGACCATTCAGTTTCATTTTTTCACTCCCTAAAGTTACCACCCTTCATCGGTAAAGCAAGCCTTGCCAGTTTTAGCAAGACAGGCGTTGACAGGTAACTTGAGATGGAATGGGAAGAAATAGGGCTGGAATGTTTGGAAGTTGGAATCAAAAAGCGAGTACCTTTAATATATCTGTGTCTAAAAATATTGTCATGTACTTCCAATGAGTAGGAGGATGTTTCAATTTTAAATCTTGTACAGCCAATTATCAGGCACTCCCAGAGGCGCGAATAAATAATATTTACATTCTCAATATCACTTCTCTATGTAACTCAGTCAATAGTCTTAAATCGCATGTCTTGAGACTACCTTGGTAACTTTCAACATTTTTTGCTAACAAGTAACTTTGCTAGTTACTTCAATTAACTTCCCATTTATAAGTAACTCCTTACATACTTTCTATCCTAGGTAACGTATTAGTAACTTAAATACTTTCATTGAATTGTGATTTAAATTTCCGAACGTTTTTATTTTTTAGTAATTTCCCCAACTCTGCTAACCATACAGTCCTCCATGTTGTATCGAGTAGACACAAAATGGCCGCTCTCTCTCTTGCAGATTTTACCTCACTACTTAACTGTAATCGTATAATCTCCCGGTCCTCATTATAAGTAACTAGTTCGACCTAAACGTCTTTAAAAATTGCTATTAGTTTCGTCTTATCGATTTAATGGGTTGAACCTAGGTCGAACTGGTTACTGATAATATGAAGGCGGGAGATTAAACTGTTAGATTGATGTAGTGGAGGAAGAGTTGTCATTTAGTGTCTACTCGATTCGACATGGACTTTATGGTAGCCTCGGTAATTTATGCTCGTTTCAACTTTCAACCGAACCTAGACGGCGGGATTTCCAGAAGTGTACCTGGGTGACCGAATCGGAAATAGTAGCGAGAAATAGGCGACAGATGGCGCCAGGGGTGGATTTCAAAAATAGTATTTTTTCCGAGGACCTATGCTGAGCAGAGCAGAAGATAGGAGTCTGTCTGAAAGCTTAGCATTCCTCATTGCTAAAAGTAAATCAACTTTACTATGGTGCCCATTTGTGACTAATATTGGTTTTAAATATTTTTTTGAATGACATTTTTACTGAATCGATACTGTTAAATGCGTTAGTTAATTTTGATTTTTGTATAAGGCCAATCCTGACACAATTTCGGCCGTTAAAAACCGCAAATTTAAAAGAAAAAACCTATGATTGTAAAAAAGGACATTAGTATGTGAATACATGCTCACCAAAAAAAAAAAAAAAAAAAACGGCTGGGGAGATGCACCCTGTCCAAATGTGTCAATAAATTCCAACTGTATGGAATTCCTAATAAAACTAGGAGCATCACATTTTTACACATCATTGTGTACGCCTATGTCCACGTCTTGAATACTTTTTTAATCCATTCTGAGCTAAGGGCTATTTTTTGGAATTATTTTTACGATCCACTGCTCTGCTCTTTTCAATGCAAATATTAATTGGTCAATTAAAATAACTCCAGAAAACGGTCCTCAGCTCAGAAAGGATTTAAAAGTCTTCAAAAAATGAACATAGGGTTACACCGTTCTCCATAACATTTTGGTGCCTCTATTTTTAGGGGTAGTTCCAAACAGCTGGAATTTATTTACAAATTTTGACCGTGAAAAACTCCCATATATATGTATATCATCATAGATCATGTATTTAGATATATACTCACAACAAGGTCTTATTTCGTAATTGTATGTTTTTTCTGTTAAATTTGCGTTTTTGAGGTCAGGATTGTGTCAGCATTTTTATACATGGTGACAGGTAGTAACACCCATAAAACACTTTATTGTAATTAT
>QKMV01002116.1:0-14014 GCA_003287335.1 Lednia tumana
CAGTTATTAACAGTTTTTTTAAAAACTATAGTGCTGAAATTAGTCAGGAGATATGAGTCTCAAAAATTTAATAACCTTTTAGACTGGCTGATAGGCAGTATAGTTACTACTACATTTGCCGAAGACTTCTAGTATTTCGCTGCACGTGAGTCAAAACTTGCTTTGATTTCAAAACCATCTAGTTCATTCGCTCCCTAGAGATCTACGCCTCCATTTGTCCTCACGTAAAATTTTCCACGGCAGGGTAGCGCAAATGGAAGAGTACCAGAGTATCAATCTAGATATCCGGGGTTCGATTCCTTGTCTCTCTCCTAGCATTAACTGATTTCTTGATGATCATCAACAATGCATTGCATTAGTCTGTGCCAAGCATTTCATTGGACAAACATCTCCCTTACATTAAATAATATTAATTTCACTTCAAATAGGACGGCTTGAACCCCGACTCTCTGGCCTACAAGGCCAATTGTACACAAAGTATACCCTGTTAATCTCAGTTAGAAGAGCATTGGCCATGTCAGCCAGAGGTCCAGGGTTCGAGTCCTCGAGTAAGCAGGTATTTTTGAAGTGATATTAATATTCTCCACGTATACTAGCCGTGTAAATCTCTTACTCTTTTTGCTCTGCAGTAATTTGGGGTTTTTAATTCTTAAGACTCATGTCTTCTGCCTAATTTCAGCATTATTTTTCAAAAAAATTGTTAGTAAATGGGTTTAACTGCTGAGAACTTCTAACAAACAAACTGCCAACGTTTCGTCAACTTTACTGAAAGCGTCTTCAGGGAAATTGCTGGGAAGTTCTCAGCAGTTAAACCCATTTAATGACAGTTTATATGAAAATTTGGGTTTTCTTTATCTGAATATTCCTTCATCAGGACCACCTGCTGGAATGTTCAAGAAGTTCACATTCTTGTGGACAGGTCATCGTTGAACATTAACCAAGTAGAATTGTAGCCGTGTGATAAATCAGTTGAACCATCTTGTGACAGTTCTACACTTCACTTTTTCAATATCTAGCACAAACTATCTTCCGCTGTTCTAGAAGCTCATGATCTTTTCACGTTCATCCTTACATAGCAATCATAGTTGAATTTTTCGCATGATACTTTTTCACACTCACTAACAATTTTTTAACTAATGATATTATGATGACTACTCACTCTATCTCGTGGCTGTTTATTTTAACTTTTCTTAGTTTAAGTATTTTTCGCAATTTCTCTCACCGCACTCCTAGCTATAGAAACTAAACCAACGCATGTGTAGGACACTCTCATCAATCAATTATCATAAGCTCTTGTTATGTTTCGCAAGAAAATGTTCTCACGAACCGGTCGCTTGTATCTCAGCAAAGATTCGGTTTCCTGTAATGAGAAATATCGACCTTGATTTGGTTAAAACGAATGGACCACTATGACTCCATGGGCAATCAACATGGTGGGATCTTAACAATACTAAAATCATTTAAAAAATACCTGCTTACTCGAGGACTTGAACCCCAAAGGTCTCAAAAGGTCCGGGGTTCGAGTCCTCGAGTAAGCAGGTATTTTTAAGTGATTTTAATAGTCTTTAAATTATAACTAGACGTTTATTTGGCTTTAAATGTTTAATCCTTGTCAAAATTGTGAAATTTTTAACGCCATGGGACAAGCATTGATCCCACAACATTGATTGACTCTGGTATTCCTTTTTTCTAGTCGTCAATTGTCAACTAGTAAGCCTTGAAAACCCGCCTATTATCAGAGGACGGCAATATCTGATCCGAATTTTTCACTGACAACCGGCCATGTGACTGATTCGGTGGAAGTTTTAAAGGCTGGGTCGTTGGGGGCTTAATTTCTTGCGGAACTTTACAAAAATCTTAGGAAATTGAATTATGTGAGTGTACTACACGATGCAGGTGATCTCAATTTCTAGAAAAAAATATCGATCGCTTTTTAATTTTCTAGACTCATATCTTTTCCCGAAGTGTAGCACTAGTTTAAAAAATAAAGTCTCACTTATTGGGTAATGAACGCTTGGTAAAAACAATCTAACTTTCCCAACGTTTCGTAAACTATGCTGTCTACTTCTTCCATGGTTTACATGCGTCTGGAGGAGAATTCACGTACATTTCCTTAATCCTGCTAAATGCTGCTGTGTTGAGGTCTTAAGGGTGGCTCTTAAGAGACGTGCGAATAACGCCTGGGACAATTCACGAAATGGGGTTCACATGTAAGTTATCGCAGTCAAATAATAATAAATCTGTTCAGATATTTAATTATTGACCAAAAACACTACTTGCGCCAGAATATGAAACAAACCACAAGTAGAAAAGAGACTGCCGTATTAAACTGACCGCTTATCCTGCCTCCCCTTTCCTCCAAGCAGGACTAGCAAGGATTAGCGAGTCCGTCATCTTCATTTCATTCGGTACCGGCTCTAAGTTGTTTTACTCCTACCTACTGCCGTTTTAGTTAGTTTCAAATCGTTGTTACAGTGTAGTTAGCAATTACGTGAATTACTGTCACATTAATAATTGGTTAAGTAGTTAGTGATTTAGAAACCTGCTACGTGAATAGGCACAGGCATATCTCTCGTAGCCCCATTGAGCCATCCCCTTTACCATAACACATGGCTAGGCAGGATAAAGAAAATGTGAATTGGCCCCCTGCAAAAGTAAACAGCATATTTTACGAAATGTCGGTAATTTTTTAGCGTTTTTCTGAGCATTCATTGTTCGGTTGGTGGAACAGTTTTTTGAATATCGACTGCTAGACGTAGTAGTCACTTAAATGAGCTTGGTACGAAGGGTAGCTTCGTTAAACACCCAACTGCATGACGACGCATCAGGCACCGCGCGAGCAGAGCTTGCGCATCTTTCTAGATATAGAATCTAGGGGGTAGTGAGTTTAGTCAGTGATCAATAATCAATAATCAACCTAGAAAATTGTGTACTTTTCTCAACTGTTTCTTTATACTTTGCTTGTTAATGGACAACTAGAAAAACAAAAATTCCTGAGTCAATCACGGTAGTGGGATCAATGATTTTCTTATGGCGTTAAAAATCTCACAACCGTGATTGACTCTGGAATGCTAGTTGTCCATTAATCAAAGAGTGCACGAGTACCACGGCCATCTACATAAATGCACAGTAAGCCGCCATTTTTGTCTAGCAGCCCTCTTAAAATACCTCTTGTTTAATTATAGGTGAACTAAGTAATATTTTTCAAGTGTATCTATTGAGTTTCGGGAAAACCCCAACAAGGTCCCAAGCCTTGCGGCTTGACGGGAGGGGATGGTATTGGAAAGAGACCGTGCCCTTGGTTTCGTTATTTATGAAATTGAGAACACCTCTGCATAAATATGGCGGAATTCTGCATTAATTTAGATGGCAGCGAATCTCGTGCACATTATGAATTGTGCTTCTTTCATTTCAGCTCTTTTCAACGGCTCTTGATGGGGAAGGGGGGATTTTAAATATGCGAGAATCTATTTCACAAAGAAATTTTCTGTACACGAAGTTTATGTTTGAAGAAAAATTCGCCCCCTCGTGGTCCTAAGTCGGGTTTCAACTTTTCAATTAGTATCAGAAACGTACGCGTGGCTGTTACTTCTTAGCGCCGCTTTTTTGTTTTGTCTATTGCAATTCTCATTGACTAGAGGACCGTATTACATGATCCAAACTGCTTTTAAACTATTTTAACCTACGAACAAACAAAACAGTCACCATGGTAACAGCCAATCGGCTTCTTTTGTTTCCAAACTGTTCGGAGAGTGCAAAAGTTTACAAGAAGTTTGGACTTGATAATACAATTCAAATAATCACGTATCTTGCGGGTGCAATGATTGCCTGAATACATACTACCAAGTGTATCTTTATAGAAAACATAAAACAAATGACTAAAGGTAAAGCCGACATTTTTGCAGAGAACATTGTGATGTAAAAAAGCATTTCTAAAAAAGCGAAATAGTTCATCTCATCCAGGGGCCGTATTCTATTACTTCTCTCGCTGCTCGAGACGGGACGAGAACTGCAGTAAGCGGTTCCCGGGCTAATGTAACGAGCCTGACAACCTCTTACTCGATATCGATAGAGTTCTCGTCGCATCTCGTAGCGAGGAAAGTAGTAGAGTAGGCCCCAGGAGAAGGTACATTCCGGTTTCAGCTATTGGCCACTGTCCAGTAGATGTACGGAGGCGGATGGAGGTTACGGCTTACGTATAAGTTTAATGACTTCACGAATCATCTGCTTTGATTTGATTGGTGCACATTTTATTCGTCCCCATCTCGCCATGCCGGTAGAACGATGAAGGCTTCAATCTCACGCTTCTTAAACTCCCTTTGGCATTCTCTGTATTCCAACTCTCAAGCTTCACGCTTCAAGCTAAAGCTTATTTAACTCCTTTGGTATACCTTTCAAACTAACTCTAACGCTACTTGAACTCCTGTGCCATACCATTCATACTGTCACACTTCTTAAGCTTCTTCAGCATTCCATTCAAACTCTATCTCAAGCTTGACGGAAACTCAGGTGCAAACTACCTTTGAAGTTCCCTTCACCCAAACTCTCACATTCTTAAGCTTCCGTTGGTACTCATACTCATACTCATGGGCGCCTTCACATTCATCTCAGTTTTTTCCCGTACGACGGTGACGGTCACACTCTCACTTACCCTTCGGATAACAATCCAATTAAAAGGTCTTCTATTTCAATGACTTCAGCCAAACTGTAAGTACATGCTTTATCACAAAATTTGGAACTCGTTGTGGCTATCAGATAGAGACTGCGCCAAATTATTTTCATCGTCTTTTGAATAACTGAAGTTAACAAATTTTAAAATATGAAATTAAATTATGAAACATATGATTTAAAAAATTTGGCACATACATATGCTGATAGCTTCATTCTACTGCAGGAGATATTTGAAATTTTATGAAGCTGCAACTTACGGTTTAACTGTAGTACCTAATTGAAATAAACTCCTTTCGAATAGACCTATTCCAGCCAAGACAAGAATACTATATGCATCCACTACGTAAAGCCACTTGAGTTGTGATTGCCCTATCTTGCCTGGGTGCTGTGCCATAGCCAACTTGTATCAAATATTCAAATTTGTATCGAATTGGCTTTGGGCCCAGATAGGATAGGGCAAACACAACCCAATTGGTATGACATTCTTCAGATTCATGTCTTCTGCCTCATCTTAGCACTAGTTTTCAAAAAAAATGTTAGTAAATGGGTTTAACTGCTGACTACTTCTAACAAACAAACTGCCAACGTTTCGCTAACTATACTGAAAGCTTCTTCCGGTCAAGTCTTAAGAAGCTTTTGGCAGTTTGTTTGTTAGAAGTTCTCACTAACAGTTTGTATGATATCTAGTATTCTTTTCTTGGCTAGAATAAGGTCTATAGGTTTTCTCCTTCTGCTACCTGCAGATTCCAGACACCTTGGTACGTCCCGTTGGGTCACGGCACTCACACCCACGAGTCATTCTACTCCTTCCCACTCAACCCCCCGCGCTCTTCCCGCAGGACGATGACGGCGATCTGCTTCGTGTGCAACCTGCCGATCCTGTCCCACCAAGTCGGCTTGGTCTGGTCAGGCGGCAATGGCTGGGACGACCTCGTGCGCGACCAGGTCGAGGAGGCGACCCTACGGCAGCGTCTCGGCGCCGGGCGGCGCGACTCTTCTGCGCAGATCAACACCGTGTCGCCACCCACCGAGACGCAGGAGACGTCACCGCCGGCGTCGGGCGCTACGCGAAGGAGGCGCAGCTCGCTCGCACAGCTCACCGACATTCTTCGAGAATGGGGTGAGACGCGTTGGCACCGCAACAGTGGGACATTTAACGGAAGCGTTGGTGGGCTAGACTAAGAGTGCAGGAACTCTCGACGGAAATCGGCGTAGGGTCTTTGCATTAGCATGGTGAGCCGCTCAAGAAACCTTCACCAGACCAAGAGTTAGAGCCGGTTTTTCAGTGGCCCGTTAAAAACCTGACGGTCCGTTAACTTGTTATTACCATGGCAACATCCAATTAGATGTCTTTATTCTTATTCTAACGGACCGTTAAGATTTAACGGACTACTGAAAAACTGAAGACTATTAGAATAGCCCAGGAACCGCTTACCAGAGTTCTCATCTCGAATCATCTCGTAGCGAGATATGTTGTAGAAAAGGACCCCTGCTAGAAAGTTCATATGACACAATGTCTACTTACTCTACTAAGCACTAAACTGGGTAAAACTGCTAAGAAGTCCACCAATGTTCTCAATAAAACTGATAGTAAATGGGTTTAACTGCTGAGAACTTCTAACAAACAAGCTGCCAACGTAATTCGCTAACGTTACTGAAAGCTTCTTCGGGGCAAGTCCGAAGAAGCTTGCCCGAAGGACTTGCCCCGAAGAAGCTTTCAGTATGTTAGCGAAACGTTGGCAGTTTGTTTGTTAGAAGTTCTCAGCAGTTAAACTCATTGACTAACATTTTTTTTGGAAACCTTTGCTGAGATTAGGCAGAAGACATGAGTCTTAAGAATTTAACAAAGTCCAAGAATGAATTCCCAACGTTCCGTGAGCTATTCTGTAAGCCCCGTGATGATGCTTACAAAACAGTTCGCGGGAAGTTCATAAGTCGACTTCTTAGCAGTTTAATCCAGTTTAGTAAAAACAGTTTCTTTGAGGACCTCTGGGGGCCAATTCACAAACATTTCCTTAGCCCTGCCTAGCCCTGTGTTGTGCTATAGGGGGTGGTTCCATGGGGCTGTGAGAGTTACGTCTGGGACAATTCACGCAGAAGGTTTCTAAATCAGTAATTTATTCACTAATAATGAATGCTTCAGTTATTCATTCGATTGCTAAATACACTTAAAGAAACATTTTAGTCAACTCAAACAAAATTAAGAAATGAAACAAATTAAAGCGGTAAATAATTAAATAATGATTTTGAACTCGCTAATCATTGCCAACCTTGCTTCGAGCTAGGGCTAAGCATGATTATGTGGTCAGTTTAATATGGCTTTCTCTTATCGATTTTTGGTTACTTTTATATTATGGTTCACGTATTGTTATTGGTAAATAATTGCTCATTTAAACAAATTTATAAATATTTGCCTGTGACAACGCAAATGTTACCATATTTCGTGAATTTTCCCAGACGTAACTCTCACAGCCCCATGGAGCCACCTCCTATACCACAACACAGGGCTAGGCTGGGCTAAGAAAATGTTTGTGAATTGACCCCCTGGTCTTAATGTTCGCTCGCTGACACGAACCTACTGCTGACGTTGCAGGCGGAGGAGGATCGGCGGCCACGAAGGGCGTACGCTCCGGTAGCAAAGGCTCGCAGCTGTGCCGCCGCGAGACGTTGGCAGACCTGGCGCGCTCGCTGCCCTGGGGTCGCGCAGCCACCACCGACGCCAGCAGCGTCGCGGCCCTGCGCAAGCGCCGCGAGTCGAGCGCCGACCCCGACGCCAAGAACCCTGCGGTGGGCAAGCGGCGCGACAGTCACAACACCATCGGCGAGCTGAAGAACGACATCGCGCGGCTCTGGTCGTCGAGGAGAGACAGCACAGCCGTCGTCATCACGGCCAGGTGGGCATTGGTCGCGGGCGTTTGGATTGTCGAGGGAATGCCACCGTTGTGGGGTGGAAGCTGTTTTCCAATGGACCACTAGCGTTCCAGAGGCAATCAACATTGGGGGATCTTTAATGCCATAAGAAAAGCATTGTCCCCCAACGTTGATTGACTCTGGAATTCCTTGATCACTAGTCGTCCATTTACGAATTATGAAGCGAGATGAAGCTACGAAGCTCAAATAATAAAACTCTTGAAAAGAAACTGTTTTGCTGACTGAGTTAAAAATGCTGAGAAGTACATTAAAATTTAAATGAACATTTTTAGAAACTAGAAATGTGAATTTTGTAGTCAAATTCTTTTCATTATTTCATCAAAATGTTCAGAATTGAACAGGAACTTTACAAGAGGTAGCTGAAGAGCTGCGTTTGACAGCTTAGCCCCAAGAATAGCGCAAACTACGAATTTTGTACGCGATACTAAACCGTTATGAATCCAAAAGGATAAATGCATCAATGGATAAATGCCTCTTAGTCACCGTTATGCCCAACTCTACGAATTTTTTAAAAACCAGTTGTACCTATAAAATATTTTTACAAGTGTACCTAACTCTCATCGGGTATTTTATATGAAAATATGACAGGAAACTGAACATTAATTCAACCCAGGGAAAGAATATTCTTACCAAGATCTCTCCGCCAAATCCTCCCCCACCATGTGGCTGCTGGTCTCGAGTCCTCGTGAGGTGCAAGAACAAAAAAGACAGCGAGCTGCCAAAAGCTGATTGACCGCCAAATTCAACTCTTTTTCTGACAGCCATTCGGCTTGTTCCATCTCGCTGTCTGTTGTCTTCATCCCTTGCACCTCACGAGACCAGCAGCCGCATGGTAAAGGAAGATTGGATGGATATATTATCAAGCTAATAAAAACTCTGTCATACGTTGCACGAAGTATAGAAGTGAATAAAAGTCCATTTGGACCTAGCCCAAGAAAATAAATTTCGATACTCTGTGTATTGTTGGCTGCCGTGTTTTGTTCCATGTATTTATATCAAACGAAGCATTCGTCTTCAGTTGGGAGATTTAACGGCATTGCTACCATTGGAGTAAATTTTCGGCTCTGATCAGGGCCGCTAAGTAGCACGGTGAACGGTTTATAAAATCCAGGCAACATCCCGACGAGTCATTCCCTTGGAGATGACGGCGCCATCACCGTCGAAACTTTGGGGAAACACCATCGATATTTCTAGGCCCTTATAAGGGCCGGCAATTATCCGCAAAGGGAGCAATGCCGTTAAATCTACCAATATAACCATAGGCTCTCAAACCCTACATTCAACAAATGTCGTCTTAAGTTTCTGCTAAGCTGCCTTTACGGAGTCCTCCAGGCGGTTTGCGTTCTGCTGGGTAAAACGTTTCCGCTCGGTCTGAACGTGATCTTCTCGACAGGGACCCGTCCGAGCGGCGCGGCAGCATCGAGAGTGGACGCCGGCAGTCCATCATCGGTGCGACCATCATCACAGCACGTGACCCGGCTTGTCGGCGGGGTTCCGGGGAGTCTTCGCGCAGCGGCCGTCGCGATTCCACCACGGTGAGTGGCAGCTGCGAGGGCAAGAGGACGCACGCATACCGCATGGAAATACCAAAACAATACCAAACACTAGACAAGTCTCATGTGATCATGTTCGTTATTCAAAAAAATTGTTAATTAAGTGGGTATCACTGCCAAGAACTTCTAACAAACAAATACCCAACGTTTTGTGAGCTATACTGTCGGCTTCCTTGCCCTGAGGAAGCGCTCTTAGGTTAAATTTATAACTAAAACTGTATCTGTTAACTGTATTTCTACCCCTGAGAAAGCGAAATACACTGTATGGCGTCCTCGTCCTGAGAAAGCCTACAGTATAGTTCGCGAAACGTTGGGTATTTGTTTGTTAGAAATTCTTGGCAGTGATACCTAGTTAATTAACAGTTTCTTTGAAAACTAGTGCTAAGTTTAAGAAGAAGACATGAGTCTAAAGAAATTAATAAGGTTGGAAGAAGTTTGGATATTGTAATACCGGCCCTGAGTCTATTTCTACCCCAATCAGTTAACTTAATAGTGCCCTAAATTTTTTTAGGCATCTAAGCACTAGATATCAAAGAAACTGTTTACTAAACTGAGCAAAACTGCTTAAAAGTCCACATAATAAATTTCCAACGTTTGGCAACCTGTTCCGTAGGCATCATCAAGGGCGTTAGAAGCTCAGAGTTTTCTCAACAGAAGCGTCTGATGATGCCTTCGGAACAGTTCGCGAACGTTGGAAATTTATTTGTGAACTTCTTAGCAGTTTTACCCAGCTGTATCTAGGTTTGTACACCTAATAGCGGACCCTCCCCCCTCCCCCCGAACACCTTCCAGGTGGTTGTCAGCTCATCGCGACGCGGTTCCGGCGAGTCATCGAGGAGCGGCCGTCGGGACTCCACCGTGACGCCGTCGCCGACCAGACTGCACCAGCGTCATCGGCATCACCACCACACGCACCGGCGACGAGACTCGACCAGAGAGACGCCCAAGTACTATCGCGACGAGCAGAGACCATCGACCTCTTCGACAGCGTCCGATGGGGGCCCGTCAGTCAACATCATCGCGCCGACGGGGCCGACGACGAGCATGGGCACGTCGACAGGGACATCGACCATGATGTCGGGTGAGAAATTAATCGTTGGTTTCGTTGAAGGCTTTCAGAGACGTTGTTTGATGGTATGGTGTCTGTTTCGAGAAGCGCGTTGGAGTATGAGGTTTTTTGGGGCCTGAAAAGAGCCCGAAAATGTTGACGTTAAAAAGTCTCGGTCTTACAAAGTTCAGTTTTATACAGAAACTGCGCAATCGAAGCCGTAATGTCGATACTTTTAAATAACCGAAAAGCTCGTACTCCAGAGCGCGTCAGGTAACCGAATTAGACCCGTGCCAAACAAATTAATCTTCCTACTTTTACCATTATCGTTTTATCATATTTTAATGCATGAAACAAAAATAAGCCACAGAAAAGATTGTCCCTTTCCTGGAATTCTTCTCTTGGAGCTTCACTTTTTATTCGCGCAACCATTGGTGGCAATATCAGGGTTTTGCAGAGAAGACGGCAGCTATGTAACAGTGTTCGGAGAAAATTATCATTGGTTTTCTATAGAAGCTTTACAGAGTAAGAAAACACCACTAGTAAAATTCGTGGATATCCCTTGTGAAAGAAAAATACATTTAATTAAAACACAAAGTTTCAAGAAAAACAGAAACCGTTTTCTGACGACGAGAAAGATATCTGTTTTCTCGATACACATTTTTTTTTTCTTTCGAGAGTGATTTCCACTTATTTTATTGATTTGTCACTCTCGTGGAATTCGAAATCCAAGTCAAGACAAGTTACATCTCCAAACTGGCCGACTTATTCTGATGTTATTTCGACGCGCGCGCTCACAGCGAAGTGTTTGTTCTTAAAAAGCGAAGTGCAGCTAATAGCGCGGAAGAAGAGTATTGCCTTTTTATTATCTGCAGGGCCAAAAATTATTCACTCACCGTTATCGGACGAGGGTGGAAAGTGGTTTATAAAAGGGTGGGGGCAGTATATCGACTGTTTTCCTGCTACTTTTCGCTTTATTTTGAAAGAAAGGGCCTACCCTCTAACTATCATTGTAGCGCAAGTGATCCTCTGCAGGAAACCACAGGGTGGAAGGACGTTTTTACATAGTTTTTCGAAGGTCTATCATTCGTTTGATCTACCGCTCAGCCAACCGAGAAAACAATCTCTACAATCTCTGTACCGGATGGGAGAATCAAATCTGAGAAGACTTTAGATTGGGCGCTACGTAAAATCTGAACTGCTATTTGACGCAAACTGAATAGGCGATCGTAAATGGTACATCTCCTTTTATTTTCCTCTATTACCTTTAGATCAAAGCATTTAATAAACCTAGGATAAGCATTATGCGTTCTGACACCGACAATTTTGAGGGTGAAAACTGTTAAGTCATACCAGCTGGAAGTTTTTCGAACATTCCCCCGACCTCGGTTAACAGAATACTAAACGACTTCACATAAACTTGGACAAATCGTTACTGGCCTTCGCTAATTATTCAAGCTGTCACGTGACACTTATCCTAAAGTCTTCGCAGTTTTGATTCTTGCTCACCGGATAGAGTAAGGTCTGTCAAAACGAGAATAGCACAAGCGACTCGTACTTTGGACGATCACGTCTTGACACGTCTGGTGCGAGGGATTGAACTCGTACCTCGTGGGCAGCAATCTTGCTGTCACTGGTACCAAAACCCGTTTCGTGAGGGTCTATACCGGCACTGGAGAAGTTCGTGGCTTTCTTATTTGAAAACACAAAAATATCGTCTAATCATGAGCCGTCCTCTTGCTATTAAAGCAGCGACCTGCAGTCCGTTCTGTCATTCTCCTACAGATATCCACGCAGCCATGGACGAAATGTCGACCATCGACAAGGCTTTGTTCAGAACCGAAAGTCTTTTTTAACAGAGCGCAAACCGTAAAGAACCAGAAACAAAAAACGGCTAATCGACCTGAGTTGCGGGTAATTTTGCAATAAATTAACCGACCCAACACTTCACACCTCCTGTTTGCAGCTACGACGGGCACGTCAATGCTCGGCACCATCTTCCCGACTTGCACGATCATAATGCCGCCCGTGATGAGTGATAGCAGCACGCAAGCACTACCGCCGCCCCCGACTATCATCACCAGCTCCACGACGCCTCCACCCACGTCGCCAACCCCCGGCACGTCGCCAACTCCCGGCACGTCTTCGTCGCCTGGCCACGCGCCCATGATGGCCACCAGGAGGGACTCCACCACCCAGGTGAATTGGCTTACACACACCACTTTGAACTCCGTAGGGGTATGTAGATTTTCTGCAATTCACCGACAAATTTACCGCAAACTTGATACAAAATTTTCAAAAACTCATTAAGAACCTAATTCTGCTATAGTTTCGTTTAATTTTTCTATTATTTTTGGCAAAAGTGGATAGTAGTTTAAATACTCAGATTATATGATTGTTTGTTTTTCCACCAAGCTAAGAAGCATGCTTATACGCATCGTATAAATACAATTCTGGTCAAAAAGATGAATGGTAGATTAATGCCGTATTTCCTGGTCAAACTATCCCAAATTTTTGACTATCATTTTCAGGGATTTTCTGGGGCTAAATATTCCCTTTTTTCTGACAAACTGTCTCAAAATGTCACATTCAGAAACAAGGCAGGGTCATTAAATGTCGGTGGGTATAGAAAAAAAGAGGGTGGATAAAGAAGAAGAGAGGCACCAGCTCTGATAAAACAGTTCAATTAGACAAAGTTCATGTTCAGTTCAGTTTAGGCGAACAGCTCTGCTCGAAAATACCTATTGTGAACGGAGTTTTTTTTAAATTGATGTTATCTTGTTAGAATTCAAACATCAAAGTTGTTGGTGCAAACTAGTGCATTCACTACATATAAATTTCGGGGCAAGTCTGGCTTGATGAAGCTTATGATGAAGCTTATGAAGCTTAACCACGATGAAGCTTTCAGCAGAGTTAGCGGAACGTTGGCAGTTTAGTTTCAGTTAAGTTTTCAGCAGTTTAACTCAGTTATTAACAGTTTTTTTTTTAAACTATAGTGCTGAAATTAGTCAGAAGATATGAGTCTCAAAAATCTTAGCTCTAGTTTTCAAAAAAAAACTGTTTACCAAACTGGTGACGCTTCTAGAACAGTTCGCGAAACGTTGGAATGTATCCGCGGAATGGTTAGCAGTTTTACTCAGTATAGAACACAGTTTATTTGAAAAATAGTGCATATATATAGCTCCATAAATATTTAAATTCACACACCAGCGTTCAGTACAAAAATTCTCTCGACTTCCTTCCCAGGTTTACTACATGTCTCGTCGCGATTCTCGCACCGCCGCCTCTCCCGAACGCCGCTCCAGCCCGAAGGACGGCGCCGGCGGCAGCGGCGGAGGGTCGCCGTCCAAGTTCCCGCGCCTCCCGCGGCAGTCCACGGCGATCGACGAGTCGTGCCTGCCGCCAGGAGTGTGGGGGCGTCGGGGCTCGCAGCCCACCCTCTCCCCCGACCACCCCTCGTCCGACACGGACGGGGGACGGAAGGCGAGGAGAGACTCACTCTCGCCAGACTCGGCCAGCTGTCCCAGAGCCCGCCGGGACTCGAAGTGAGTTCCGGTCACCGTTATTTCACGTGGCGTGATGATAATCTATTATTGTGAGCAGTGAGGCTTTCTAGTTTAGGACTTCTAAGAAGTGTCAGATGGACGGGAAGCGGATCGGGTCCCCGTGATTTCCAGTCGAGTGCTCTTCCAGCTGAGCTAATCGGCACACGTCTCTCTCGCTTCGCTAGGTAGCTAAAGGTGGGTTCCCACTCACGGTTTCTACCACCGGAACGTTGCGGAGCGGGACGATTTACCGCCACCCGTGTTCC
>QKMV01002117.1:0-14010 GCA_003287335.1 Lednia tumana
ATTCATTATTCTTTTGAACTCACCTTCAGCTGCAGCAGCGGAGTCGTGAACCCCATTGCTGTCGAAGGGGTTCACCATCCCCTCCAACCCCACACCCATTATTCCCCGTAACATCCCAATTCTTCTTTCCTCATTCGCATAAGGAAGTTTCGGGGTTCCTCCCCCCGTCTTTCGTCGCTCACACTTCTCGTCTTGAAGGGATTTTTTTGTGTGTCTCTTTAGGTTGTCAAGTTTCGACTTTAAGTTGGACACCGTGCGGGGGAAGCACCCGCTACTCGCGTTGAACTCAAATGCGAGTGCCTCCCACGCATCTTCTTTTTCCTTATTTGTTAAGGCGTCAGTTTTTTTGTTTTCCACTTTTTCTTTATACTTTAATATAATACTAACTCTAATAACAGAATTTCTTCGCTAGGTACGAAATTTACGGCCCTTGATCTTTTATCCGACGCCATGCTTAAACTGTACGTTTTGCAGTGCAGCCAACACAGTTTTGTACTATTTTAGTATCTATTTGCACAGTCGCCTTTTCAGCCAATCAGAAGGGACTGAACCCATCGATGTGAAGTTGACCCCTTATTGAACTCGCCGTTTACCTACCGTTTACTAACCGGAATTTACTGTACCACTGAAAGACACATTTTACATAACAGCCCGATAAGGCAGCTCGTTACGATCGAAGAGCCATTAGCTTACGGGCTGATTTAGCGGACCACTGAAAAACCGGCCCTGAGGCTCTTTTAACTTACCAGCATGCCTTGTTATTGCTTTGGTGTGTTGACAGAAACTCCTGGATGGATTACTGGATACTGGATGGTTCTCTGGATAACTTCACACTGGTGTGGCAGCACAATAGACTTTAGGCAAAAACGCCAGCCAGAGGTCAATCAACACAATGAAGTTTTTATTTTGTTGCTATTTAAAGGGATATTTGCGTCATTTCTGAATGCAAATAACTTAAAATGAAGCAATTCATAAAGTGTAGCTAACAGTGGTGTATCATTTAAAACTTCCTAATTAACAGCCAGTCGCTAGGCTAGGCACATGCCGAAGACGTGATGTCCTAGAAAAAATAGGCTGCACGCCAAGGGTGATTGAACTTTGAGAAAGACATTTAAATTCAGTGAATGGCATGGCTTTAAATTGTGTGATCAAGCTCATTTACAATTTCAAATACCTTTTTATCTCACGTTAATATCTTCCATACCAATTCTAAAAGATGGTTGTGAGCCGAAGTGATACGAAACGTAGGAGAAAGGAAGATGTAGCGCTAACCGTTGTCGTGGACACTGTTAAAGAAACCAGCCCGAAAAGGTAAGAAATACATCCATGCTGAATGACCTGTTTACGACTTCTTTCAAAGCCATATCAAATCAGAGGTGGCCAGGCCAGAGGGCCACGAGCTCATCTATCTAGGCCATTTCTCCGAATGAAAACGGCCATGCGGCATAATAGGAGCATTGAATTTGTTCTATGATATCTACTATTAAAAATTAAATGTTGGGAGTGTCTCTTCACTCCCAGAATTAATGTTCTCTACTTTAAAGGCCAGGGAGTTATTTCTGGATCACAAATGTACTTTAATTTTTCTCAAGTGTAATTATTTGGTTGGTTCAGTTACTTTACAAAATCAGAATATGTCATGCTGCTGAAAACACATCCTGACTTCAGAGTTGTTACTTACACCTACTACTTGATACCCAATCGTACCAATAGGAAGCTTATTTTGCTATCGAAACCTAGGCAATAATCTTTTCACAGCAACAAAATAATGCCATAGTTGATGGACGAAAACAAAGATTTTTAGCAACCAAATAAATTACTTTTTTTAAAACTGACATAGATTGCTTCAAATTCATCATAGGAAAAAAGGTGCAAAAGTGTGTATTTTAGTGGTCGAAGCCAAACACATTAAAGGGCAAAAATCATCACACGAAACTTCTATTCGATGGCGCACTGTCAACCACATTTAGTACATGTACTTTACTTTTTTGCAGAGCAAAGGTTCACGCTCAAAGGAAGTTCGCTCAAGGCTCTGGGAGTGTGAGTAGTCCTTCTGTCACACCAGTAAAGGATAAGACCAAAGCCAATGATGCCGCTCCTCCGCCAAAGTTTATTCCTTCCAACCGGCCAAAGACTGAAGACTTTCTTACATTCTTGTGTTTCCGAGGTAAATACTGACTGCACCATTGACAGGAATATTTGGTGCTAGCTTCAGTCCTATCGGACTTAGCCATGAGAGCATCTGTTTTGCAGGCTCAAAGACTTATGAATGCATGTTCTCACTAGTCAAGAGTCAGGACTAAATTTTATGCCAATTTTTTTTCAATCAAAATCACAAATCACAAATTTAATCACAAAATCAAAATTTTATTCAATCCATAAACCAGTCTTTTCGGTATATGTAAAGATTATATTTTGGTGTCTGAATACATATCTGTATTCTTTTAAGCAAAAAGTATGTTTCACTGCTGTATAAAAAACTTTTTGAACCAAGATTCAACCATAAGCAATTACCAGTGGATGGAAAAATCAGGAAGACCAGTCCTGACTTCTGGACTTTTCGAGTCCAGTTGTTAGCGTGTTAATTTGTGTTATCCTTAGACTTTCGTGACGCTTTCGTAGACAGCATTTCGTTGTCAGTGCACCGACCGGGCATTAATATTCATATTTTTCTCGACAAGGTACACCCACTCTGCCTTCTCGGCTTGATTTCTTCAATATTGTGTCCCTGGAAGACCGATTGGACGACGATGACGCCTTGTTGGGGCTTGACCAGAGCACAAGAGACAGTGCCAGGAATAGCCGTGTGTCATCGTCGACTGTTAGCAGCAATCGGAAACAGAGATCAGTGGAGAGAAACGGAATCACGGTGAGCGACCAGTCGTTAATTTCCACGTTTGCCAATTTTCACTGCACGTTACACAACGGTAGTTTCGTTAATGACGGCGCCAACCGAACTAGTTCTAAATTACACTGTGTTATGATTTAGCAGCGCGGTCCTGTTGCGGCCAAAGGAATTGTGGCTCTTACCAAGAACACGAAGAAAAAGCCAGATATTGCTGTGCAAGCACTTAAAAAGAAATACCAAGATCAGCGACTGGCAAAGCAGCGAGTCACAAGCACGCTCAACAAACTTGCTCAGAGAGGTGAGGATGCACAGACTTTTTGTCCCAGAACATTCTAAATTGTTAGTCTATTTCAAAGCAGTGATGATCTGATAACGATGATGAAATTTTCTTTGAAACTAACACAATGTACTGTATCTTTTAGTAAAAGGGAAAAACATGGTACGAACTCGATCCTCCGGCCATCAAGTAGACGTGGTTCTAAACGAGAAATTGAAAACGCCTAAGAAAGAATCTGCCACAAAGAAAAAGAAACTCGAATCTCCGAAAACTCCGGCTCCGCCCCTGAAAAGACTGGTATCAAGTAGCAATAAAAAGAGGGGTGGGCTGCGAAGCGGCGGACAGCTTCCCTCTCCGAAATCAAAATTGAAACGAGATAAGACAAGGCAGATGCTTGATCTCAAATCACCTCCAAAGCAAGACAAAGGTACGGTTACAATTCCCTTCATGGTATATGATCTGCAATGTGGTGCCCAAGTGTTTTGGGATTGTTATTATCTTTATTAATCCAAAAATCAAAATTAATCTTACCAAAAGCCTGAGAATAGTTTGGTGGATAGAACAGTAACTTACCAAACGTAGAAACTGGTTTTTGACCTTGGCTAGAATAACTGTTATCTTTGGGTAGCGTAGTAGCGTACCATTTTCTCAACACAAGCTACTGCTGTGGAGCGTTCTGCTTGTTTCGATGAAACAATCCATTGTGTTTGGCTCTACAAAAGTTATTTTGGCTAGGACTAAAGATAGTGCCAAAAAAGTTTCATAGTCTGACAATTTTTCAATTCTTGTCTTTACAGCTAAGAGCAGTGGTAAGCCGTTCATCAGTTCGTTATCAGACTTCTCTTCTGACGATGACCAACCTCTGCTGAAGAAGGCGCGCATCCTTGACAAGGCTGTAATCTCGTGTGGGAGGACGTTGGCGCAGAAGGTGAAGAAGCGGTACGCCAAGCATCTGCCGAACAAACGCCTCAAGCCTCAGATCTTGACGAGAGCGCAGAAACAAATTATTGCGTTGAAGGACGCTCGAGAAAAGGAGAGAAAGGCAGCTGAGAAGAAGGGACTCAAAGAAGCAAAGGAAAGGGACGTTCTTGCGAATAAAGCGAGACTGGAGGAAGATAAGAAAAAAGAACAAGAATTGAAAGTGAAAACGGAGAAGGAGAAGGAAGAAAGAGAACTGAAGGAAAAGGCAGCTAAGGATGAGAAAGAGAAAAACGATCTGAAAATCAAAGAGGACGTGAGGAAAGAACGTGAGCGTATTTTGGAAAGCGTGAAGACCGAAATGAAGGAGAAAGAGATTAGTGCGGCCAAGGAGCTGGAAAAGAAGATGCGCGAGAAGCGGTGCAAGGAGCCGCCAGCCATAGCGAGTGTCTCGGCGAGGCCAAGCCGCAAGACAAAAGAGGCGGCCGCGTTTTACATGGAGATGCTGGGGAAGAGGCTGATCGGGGACCACGGCGACGACGATGACGACGATTTGTTTTCCGTCAGCAGCTTCCCTGAGCTGCCGAACGCAAAGAGAAACGGTGAGCCTTAAACTACTTTAACCTCGCTTTCCCGTCTTTCGAGTCCATGCTTGGAATTTGGCGTGTTACTCTCTCACTTGTCTCCATGCGAAACCAGACGAGAGCTCCATTCAGTGTTCAATAAACGGTTTTTTAGAGTTCCCAGCGTCCGAGAACCACTTACTGAATACGGAATTGGGAACTCGTCTCGTGTCTTTTAGCCTGGAAGAAAAAGTTATAGAATAATGCTGGTCTGATTTCCGTTCCCAGGAAAATTCCTGGCAAAGGTTGAGATATATGTCTCAAAGCATGGACGTTTCTCGTTAGCGCTCATCTAATTGATAAACCGTGAGCTGCTTTGATGCTCATAATAAATTTTCAATTTTAACCTGAAAACTGTTAAGTTCTCGGAAAAACTGATTAACAAACTGATCCACTAAAAGTTTCTCAAAGTTTCCTAAACTTTGCTGTCCATTTCTTCGGGGATAAAAAGCTTTTTTGAAAACTGGTGCTACGACTAGGAAATAGACACGAGTCTCAAGAATTTAACGCTACGTTAAGATACTTAATTTGTGTTTTTTGTTTTCCAGAGCAAAGAGAAAAAGAAATTAAAGCAAAGGCGAAAGACAAGAACGTGGCACTAATTCTAAATAAAAGTGCCAAGTCAAGCGCATCGCCTCCAACAAAACCAGAGGCCAGCAGCAGTAAGGCAAATGACGATGCCAAGAGCAAAATCAAAAAGAAGAAGACGAAACCAACCGAGAAGAAAGACTCGTGTGCGGTTGAGACAAAAGAAGACTTAACAATCAAAGAATCTGTGCCTACGAAGAAAGTCGAACCTTCTCCCTCGGTCGTCAAGGGAGACGTGAACAAGGAAGACGAAGCACCCACGTCAACACGGAGAAGAAGCCTTCGCACGGGACCTTTCCAGCTCAACGATTACGGGTCCGATTCCACGGAAAAGAAAGTGAAATCGAAATCGAAGAAGGCTGCCAGCTCGTATTTCAGTCCCTCCGAGTCGTTCAGCGAATCTGACGAAGAGCCTCTCGGAAAACTGGCTCTCAGGCGGCAATCCAGCTCGGATAAAACGGCCGCGAACGAAAGCTCGCTGGGCGCCGAAGAAAAGCTGGCGAGTAAGCCCAGAAAAGCGAGAGAGGTACCTGCGGGAGGCATGAAAGGTTCGCTCCGCGAATCGATCACGCACACCCCTTTCAAATTGAGGCAGAAAACAAATTCTGTTAAATTAGGGAAGATTAAGAACTTGGAGATGGATTTTAAAGATGTTGTGGACTCTTTGTCGATCCAATTGGAAGAAAGAGCTCTTCAAGCATCAAGCAAAGTAGCGAAAACGGCTGCCAAAGCGCAAGAAAAAGCTAACGCTGCTTTAGTAGCTGGGCTAAATTCCTCCATCCCTCATACAGAGATTGAAACGCCGTGCAATAAAGATTTGATTGTCGTAGACAATTCTTCAGAAATGAAGGTAACTATGGTAGAATCTACTAATGCTGTTTGCACTGCACTACCCGAAACGTCGGAGGAGATTGCAAATACGAAAGGCAGTGTATGTTTAGAAAGCGGTGTTGAAAATTTAGAAATGGACTTAGGATTTGACCCGAATCAAAGAAACGCCAAAGCGAAAGTGAATATGTCCACCGAGCAGATCGAGAAGTGGCTGAGCGAGAGTTGCAGTGCGCCGAAACCAAAACTACCGGAACCCTCGCCGCAAAGGTTGTATCAGCCCAAGGAATTTTTGTACCAAACAGAAAGTTCACAGCAAGAAGATTCTCCGAAACCAAAAGTGCCGCATCAGGCTAGTTTCGTCGTTCAAGAAATCAAAGCAAGCGGTGTCAAGAGTCTTCGTGAAACCATGCCAAACCTCTCAGCAAATATTAAAACCACAAAGTCTTCCCAGCAAAGAATTCCTTCTTTCAAACAGTCGTTGAACCAAGCAATCAAAGAGTCGATCAAAGACAATGAGAACATGATTAAACGAAACAGAACTCCTGAAAAAAATGCAATCTCTCCCGCAAAAGAAATCAGCCCGATATCAAACCTATCAATCTCGACCACAGGCATAAGTGCGCTGGGAGAGTCGCTGAGTTTCGGAATCGGGACGAGTCGCTCGTCCGACGATTTCAGCCTCCTGCCCCATCCCGAACGAACTCCCGAAAAGAAGGCCATCTTCATTCACGGCCGCTCGTCGCACCAGAAAGTGAGGCAGCGCAAGTACGTGAAGCCCAGCGTCGGCGCGTTCTCGCCGGAGAACGAGAGTAGCGTTTACGCGTTCGACAACGACCCGGAACCGCTGCCGATGAGCAAACCGTTCCGGCGTCAAAATACCCGAGACAGCCGACCCTCGAGCGTCGGCACGTCCAAGTCGGAAGACGACCTTTCGAAGCTGGGGCTCGGAGACGACGAAATTCTACCGCCGCCGCCGCAAATCTACCGACACCCGCAAGTGCCTGCCGATGCGATGAAACCATTCAACCGTGCCGCTTCCATTTCGAAGTCCGAAGAATATCTAGCCCGGAAGGCTTTGGAGAAAGCATCGGAATCCGGTAGGTCCAATTGTAGGTCCGAAACTATCCGGTCTAACTTTGCGTCCGGGGTTCAACAGTGTCTACCGCATTTGCGAAACGAACTTACCGTTCAAATCGATCCGCCGTCGGAAGTTCTTACCAGCGATCTCAACATATCCAACACGACTTCAAACTCCGACGAAGACTTATCCAAAGTCCGAGAACGTCTTCTCGAAAGGCGAGCGCCGCTGCAGCTTTCGCTAGCCGATCGGCAAAGCGCATCCATCGCCGTCCAAGTGAACCTGGACACCGACGACGACCAATCGCCGCTCACCGACGCTTCGTTCTTCAACCAGAGCCTCGATTGTTGTGCACAGACGGAAGAAGATGAGGATGACAACAACGGCCATCTCTTTTACATTCCCCTGCAGCCGGGCACTGTCGGCGCGAATGCGTCGGGTTCAGGAATGATACAGGGTGTGGCAGTCAAGCTGGGAACAGAAGGCCCTACGGGACCGAACCAACGGGTCATCATGCGAGCGAAACTAGTCACGAAACCGCCTACCTTCAATCGATCGGTCAACACGAGCACACACGGAGTCTCTGGCCGGTGAGTCGTTTATAATTTAGTAGGAAAACGCTTGGTGCTTGTGTGTCGCGTTCAGTAAGCTGGCACGTATACATTTCTCGATTTCCAAACATTTTTTATGAAAAATCAACTGAACCGATGGGCTCAAATGCTTTAGGGATCTAAGCTAGTGCAGGGATTAGTAAAACTTGAAGGGTTAATAAATATAAAAGAATCTTTGGTCAAACCATCTGGCCTGTGCAGTAGAAAAAACGTGTAACTACTCGTTAGTTGTACTCATTTAACCTATAATTTGTAACATTTAATGATTTATTAATGCAGTTGAAGTCTTGTTAGCCTGTGAATTGGTTTTATATTTTGATTGAAGTCTAGTTATCTAGTGATTTGGTTTTATTGTCAGCCCACTAAATTTTCAACCATTTTTAACATCTTATTGGCGCTAATAGTGTTGTCGTATCTCGGCCCTGTTAAGCCCCACAAAAAAAAATTGGGTCGTTACTCTAGCGTAAAAGTTCTCTGAGAAATAGAATGTAATTCTTACAGCCCATACTTTAGTCACTTTTTAAGTTTCATTGATCACACCCAAGTTTAATCTCACCACCTAATAGCGATGGAAGCCTATTTGTCCGCGATTTTGCTTTCGGTATTTCGCACGAAGCTAGATCGTAACCTTCCACCTGGCATTTTCAGGTCGCTGCTAAGCCAGCAGCCACGCAGACCGATCGGCTCGTTGCCGATCGACCAGAAGAGCTCGGTGTGCGTTTCTCCGGGTAGCAATGGCACTCACCTACCCATCGGCACGGTCCAGCCCACGTCGCGAACGCAGCCCGGCGCTTTGGGTTCGGTCCAGCCAGATCCAGCGCACAATGTCACCAGAACCGACCCCACGATGCGACAACCCGAGATGGGCAGAGTCACTCACCCGACAACTAGCAACGTGCACGCGCAAAACACGTTCGATCTGAAGGCTGCGAAGCCCGTGCCGCAAGCCGCGAATTCGGTACCTTCAACATCGGTGGTGCACAGAATGCCGGAACACAAAGTGAGAGGTTTCTGCACCGAAAAGGCGTCGACCACGCCATCGAGGATCTACGCCGTGCTTCCGGGCGCGAATCCGGCTATGTCAACGGCGAAACCGCAAGAGCTGGCCAACGTTTCGTCGGGCGCGATAAAATGGGGCTTCCCGACGGCGCACAGCAAGAAAGATTGTAAAACGACGTACTACACGCAGACGTCCGATAAGGTGCTGGTGGCCAAAAAGGAAGCGTTTATAAGCGCCGTTCCTCCGCTGGCGCCGTTGAGCTACTCGACCAAGAGGCCCACGATGGCTGCAAATGTGATTTCAAAGAGTGTTGTTAAAACGACTTCTGTGTCTAAACCTAGTCAAGTACCAAGTACTCCTCGGAACGAATCAGGGAACGAGAGCGGTGCCAGCTCGGCAGCTGTAAATAAGCCAGTAGTGAATGTTGCGCCCAAGGCGGTGGTCGAGAATACACCGGCGCCCGTTGCGCCGGCGGCGCAGGCGGCAAAAGAAGTTCCCGATCCGAGCCCGCCAGGACCTTCAGCGTGGCCTTTCAAGAATTACGCCGGAGCGAAACGGTGAGCCAGTTAGGTTAGGTTAAGAACCTAAATCTTCTCTCTTTCTTCTTGAAATTTGAAGAACTTCTCCATGAGGCATTTTAAACGTAATTTACCAACGCTGAAAATGTTTTTAAGAAGTTTGATAACCGGCAGTGTGATAAGATAACGATCTAACCACCATGTGTGGTGAGTGATGATACATGTTTCATAGACCATTTATAAATCGGGGTGTAACCTGATTTTTTAATTCTGTGTAGCTTTGATATCATGTGCAGTAGTGCATTTATTTATTAGTGCCAGGGTGCATTATTCTTACATTTTTCTCGATTTCCCAAATTTTTTTCCCTCGCCTTTAATTGAATTATTTTCACTGCCCTTTCTTTCAAAACAACTTAGGCAAGTAAGTTTTCTTAACTGTAACGGAAGTTTATGTTCACTCTTGGAATCTTAAAGTGGCCGATAAAAGAGATAGCACATCCCGGTTTCCTTATTGAAACTGGTTATGGCTATCCCTCTGCCAGCTACCGATTTCGATTTCCAGAAGCCAGAGTGTACCGAGCTCCCAGTTAACTGTCTTTACACATTCTAACCTGGCAGCAAAGGAAAATACACTCTTAAATTTTTAAGACTTATGTCTTCTGTCTAATTTCAGCACTAGTTTTCAAAAAAACTGATAATTAACTGGGTTAAACTGCTGAAAACTTCTAAAAACAAACTGCCAACGTTTCGCTAACTTTGCTGAAAACTCTTTCTGGGCAAGTTAGCGAAGCAAAGTTAGCGAAACGCTGGCAGTTTGTTTTTAGAAGTTTTCAGCAGTTTAACCCGGTAAATTAACAGTTTTTTTGAAAATACACTCTATTTATTGGGAGAGCATACTTTTCCGCCAGGCGCAATGGTGACGGTTAACACAGGAAGGCATGGCTAGGGAGCCTATTTTGTGGATGTAACGCAGTATGCTCTCTCACAGTATTGACTGTATTAACCAACGCTGAGGGCAGGTTAATGCCCGGCACTTTTGCACCTAATAAGTCTGTTTCCGTATTTCAGTGGGCCGCGGGGCGGAGCAGGGAAGAAGGCAAAGGCGGACGTGGCGGCCAGCGAAATCTACTCTGCCAGCGCGTGGCCGTTCCCCAAGCCCGACGCTGCGAGTAAGATGGTTCAAGCGCCGACGTTCTACCCGACCGAGGCCGACTTCCAGGACCCCATCAAGTACATCAACCGCATTCGGCCGATCGCCGAAAAGTTTGGCATCTGCCGTGTCGTGCCGCCGGCCAATTTCAAGGTGAGTTCACTTGATTTATTGGTTGAGAAGAACCTTTCAGCTTTCAAGATAAAATAGGAATGGTCAGCTACATTGGCCATTTTTTGGGTGTAAACTGGGTCTGCCTTATTCAGTTCAAAGATAAACTGTACATATCTACCTATTTGTAGGAATTTTTTATCTGAATTAAAATAACTTACATTTCACTCGTTGGTTGCAATACGACATATTAGTGGAGAAAGCGAAAGTTGACAAGGATTACATACTTAAAGCCAATTACACGGCTAGTATTAATTTGAAGAATATTAAAATAACTTCAAAAATACCTGCCTCGAGGACTCGAACCCCGGATCTTTTGCTTAAATGGCAACTGCTCTACCACTGAGCTCAGCAGGGTACGATATTTCGGAAGTGAATTTGATCATTATGAGTGGTAGATCTCAGAAGGAGAATTTGAACCAAGAGGCTTTGACATTTTTCAAAGATCTGGAAAAGTAATGCTATGAGTGAACAAAGGTTTTGAGAGCCATTTGGTTTTTGATATGTGATAGCACTGCCTTGAAATTTCCCAATACAATAAGTAATTCTATGCTTCTAGTTCTAATTCTATGCTAACGATTTGCAAAGGACTAACAGCGTTTGTTTGACACGCACGTTTGCAGCCGGAATGCAAGGTGAGTGACAACATGCGCTTCACCGCGTACAACCAGTACGTGCACAAGACGCTTCATCGGTGGGGACCCAACGTCAAGGAGATGATGGCCATGCGCAAATATCTGGCCACGCAAAACATCACGCTCAAGCAGCCGCCTTACGTAAGTGCCAACGCACGGCCTGTACGATCGACCACACTCAAATTTTAATAAGCTTAGGGCCGGTTTTTCAGTGGGTCGTTAAATCTTAACGGTCCGTTAGCAAAAGAATCAAGTCTTATGATTGGCTGTTACCATGGTTAAGTTAACCACAAGTTACAGACCGTCGGGTTCATAACGGGCCACTGAAAAAACGGGCCTTATCTATCAGGCTTCTAATATGGCAGATAAGTGCAATGGATATAAGCTCAATATCTAAAGGGTATAAGGGGGGACCGGTTTTTTCAGTGGCCTGATCAGAACCTGACGGTCCATTAAATTGTTATTAACATGGTAACCGCCAATCTGATGCCTTGATTCTTGTTTTAACGAACCGTTGCGATTTAACGGCCCACTGAAAAACTTGTCCTAAAAGTAGTGGTGCCAACTGTAAAAAAAATTATTGAATTGGTCCAATTAAACGAGGTCCATTACGAAGCTCTTTTTTCAAATTTACATTTGTTTTTATGTTGGCTATCTAACAAGCCTCAAATTGAACTTTTATGATGACGCTTTTGAGTTTCGGATGATTTGAGGCAACATGCATGTTTAAAAACAGCTTTCGAATATACCTAGTTTGTTCTTTCATCTCCAACTCTCGTGTTACTATCATCGGCTATCTTCAGCAAAGAGCCAGCAGAGATATACAAAAGTTCGTCTGACGTCACATGCCATGGGTGGTAATCACGAGCCTTTAAAATTACCTGCCTAATCTAACAACGGCCATATTGATTACAAAGCAATTTCACCCAAGCCCTTAAAAACTTGAAGACTTCTGATACCCAGAACATTTTCGAAGAAATTCGGACGCTCTGCGAGTAAAGTGCTTCAAGTGCGCAAGAGTCACGGCCCGTTTTCTGCCGAACAGATCGGCAGCATCGAGATCGACTTGCCTCGGCTGTACCAGACCGTGAAAGGTCTCGGGGGACTGAAGGAAGTGATTGTGCGAGCCCGCTGGCAGCGAGTCGCCGACGAGATGAAGATCAGCAAGTCGGCCCAAGACCGAGCGACCAAGATCGACGACATCTACTGCAAATATCTGCTGCCTTACGAGACTCTCTCCAACGGTGAGTCTTAAGAATTTGTTATTAATATTCTTCACGTTTGTAGCATGGATAGGTTTGTTCATATTATTACCATTTGTTTCAGAGGAGAGAACCAAGTTGCTGGAAGACGTCGAGACGAGCTGGAAAGAGCGAGAGGCAAAAGTAGGGAACCGATCGACGGTCATCGCCGAAGAGGACGAAGACGACGAGGAAATCGACGAGTGCATCGTGAAGGTATGCCGCGTGAAAACTTGTACAAATAACTTGATTTCAAAAAATCTGATTTACAAACTGGGCTATCGGATCGACAGCTGATCCGCGATATTTCGATCAGTTTTGAAAGCAACTTTGGGGTCATTCCACGTGAAATCACTCACCTCACACTGTGACCGACCCAGATTTGGATGAAATTTGGTACACCTGTCCAGACTGTTGAGTCAGGAGCTAGTTTTTTTTTTGTGACCAACCGTTGAAAAACTTTATTGGGGAAAATTGTAGTAATTTTTCCCCCCCGCCCATCTAAAAATAAAATCTCTGTTAATAGTGTGTCATTTTTGTGTGCATATTCAGGTAGGGAAAAGGTAGGGATTTATTCAATTACCTTTTGAATAAGATTGTTCCCACCTTTGTAGCTAAAACCAAACCCTAGATATTGTGTACAAAGGGTGGTCACTACACGCACTGGAGGCAAAATGACCCCAGCTCCCCCCCCCACTACTTTTTAAACGTTTCATAAAAAAAAAACTGCCTCCTGACGTAACAGTCTAAAAAAGAGTAGGCACCAAATTTCATCAAACTCCGGGTCAGTGAAGGTCAAAATGAATAAAAAGTGGGTGATTTCACATGGAATGCCCCTTCAATGCTTCAAATACACCCTGCCCAGCCGGCTGACCTCGCCAGCGAACGGGTTATTAACGAAGCGAACACGTTATTAACGAAGCGAACGGGTTATTAACGAAGCGAACGGGTTATTAACGGCGGTGTGACCTCAGGGGCGCAACATGGCGCTGAACCAGTTCTACCGCACGGCGCGCAACACGATGGCGATGTGGTTCAAGGACCCCGAGCCGGCCGCCGCCGACGTCGAGACGGAGTTCTGGAAGCACGTGACGGCTGGGCAGAGCCACGTGTGCGTCAACTCGGGCTCAATCGAGTCGAGCCGCTGGGGCTACGGCTTCCCGGTCAGCAAGAACAGCCCGTTCGCCAAGCACGCGTGGAACCTCAAGGTGTTGACCAACAACAGCGGATCCGTGCTGCGCTCCATCGGACCCATCATGGGTGAGTGGCCGCGGTTGCCGGGATTTCGTGTGCGGCCGGTGACGGCCAGGCGGGAGTATTCCCGACGCCGGGAATCATTCTCGAAACTAGAGGTTTTTGGTTTTTGAAAATGTAGTCATGCTGGAATTAATAAAAGGTTGGTAGTACTGGCTTTGGCTACACTCTGCACAGGTGTAACCTAACCTTAAGGTCGGGGGAGGGGCAACTGGGAAAACCCACCCGATTTGAAGTTTATTTTAATTACTGCAGCTAAACGATAAG
>QKMV01002119.1:0-14006 GCA_003287335.1 Lednia tumana
ATAAATAAATAATTGAAAAAAGTAAAAAAAAAGTGAAAAATTACTTTCTCACTCTAGCTATGGTTGCCTATTGACTAGTGCCGCAGGGCCAGTTGACAATGTAGTGCGTTATTTTACTTTTTAACTGCTTCATCGGTTGACAAACGGTAAACAAAAGGTCCCAGGTTCAATAATTTTAGTAAATTGACAACTCTCATGTTGAATTGTTCAATGTCCAAGATAACGATTAAAAATACAATTTCCCGGTTGCGAAGCACGTTTTTCTGCGGTACCTCTCGGGCAGCGGGATGTAGACTCGGCGTTGGAAGCGTCTCATGAATGCCGGATCCACGTCCCAGGGACAGTTGGTTGCCGCCACGAGGAACGTGGAACGCGGCAAGTCTTGCATCTGCGACAGAAGCTCGGCCTTGAGCCGGCGCGAAGACTCGCCGTCGTTGGACGCTCGCTTGCGGCAGATGCCGTCGATCTCGTCTATAAACACGACGCAGCGCTCTTTGCTGGCACGCACGTGGTCGAAGATCTCACGGACCATCCTGCGATGAGACGGCGAAATTTCGTTTATCGTCGGGAGCCTTTTCTATAACTTTTGGCCCGTGAGAGGACGAGACAAAATCTCCATTCGATGTTGAGTAAGAGGTTGGGGAGCATTTATAAGCATCTGAGAACCACTTAATGAATACGGAAAGATCTATCTAATAAGACTAGGAAATACTCTGGTGCACTCCTTGAAAAAGCAATTTTTCCGGTGTCATTTTTTTAATTTTTTTTAATCTTTCCCTTTCAAGTTGTGGACGTTTTTATGTTTTTTAAACTACTCAACTGATTGCCCCAAAAATTATACTGTAATCTCCTGCAACAGTTTGCAGGGTTGCTTCAAATTTCAAGTAAATCGAACTTTCCGTTGGCATTTTGGTTAGTAGGGCATCCACCAATAAAACAGGGGAAAGAACAGAGAAATTACTATCTGAGTTGAGTTTAGACGCTTCACTCACTCCTCTAGTATAAGTTCGATGGATTTTCTATAGCTTTTATTCGTAGGCTGCAGGTTTCTCATCGCTAGCTTCGCGTACTACCAAATGGAGATCTTTTCTCTTCTAGTCTCTCATAATTTTCTTTTGGTCAATGCACAAAATACTGGTAACTTGGTCTCACTTTTCGGATTCGCCGAACCAGGCGGAGAGCAGCGTCGAGCTGGAGACAGAGTAGAACGCGGCTCCGATCTCCGCAGCAACAGCGTGTGCCAGTCGGGTTTTTCCCGTTCCCGGTGGGCCGTAGAGGAAGATGCTCCCCCACGGGCGGCGACCCCCTGCCAAAACCGTCTCTGTTTGCTTCCAACGTTTTCACAGAGAGTGGATTTTCTTACCATGTATCTACACACTGGCTACTTACTAGGTTTTGTACATATTTATTATTGACATGTGTCGTATACGTTGAGTATAGCCTGAATTTTGCACCAAAAACACAATTAAAACAACGCTTAACAAATCAAAAGAGGGAATTGAGAGAATTTCGTTAATAAACAATTATTATGTAGCAACTTGCTCCTGAAAGTCCAACTAGTCGATTGCCTTGTGATGTCTGTGCTTTAGATGTAAATGTTTAAACACCAGTCTGTTTTAAATCACAAATGATTCCAGAAGAGTGAGAGAGTTACCAGTGAAGAGCTGCGGAAACTTGACAGGTAACACAACCGATTGCCGGATGATACACTTGGCCTCTTTCATACCAGCGACTCCCTGCAATCCCTCGCCAGAAGGGTATTCCTTCATAGCAGCTACCTCGTTCTTACGAGCCTCGTCACGTGAATCGTTCCCTGCCGGCGACGCCTGTTGATCTGAATGGTGCAAGTGGTTATAGTGGCTTGTAATAATTTCTTCTAGATGCTTTCATTTTTTTAGATGTTAAGTCTATTTTGTATGTTTATGCTCATTTGTTTAGTCACATAACATTGTTTGAATTTTTGTTTTATGAACTTTACTAGCAGTCCAACCACTTAACATCCCTTGCTTTAAGTTTGCAGTTATGCACATTGTAAAAGTAAACGCTAAGTGGGGCTGAGCTCTCTATCCAGCCACAGTTACTATGCCATAACTTCTTAATTTAGTAGTTTAGGTCATTTTGAACAACGTTTTCCTAGCCATGAATTTGGGAAATAAATCATTACTTTGTACAACTTGCACAGGATTATTTGTTGGTAGGGTATGAACGTTGATTTGAAGCCCGTGTAGAATGTCATGAGTCAGATTTTGAAGATGAGTTCTCACTTCGGGTACTATTCCATGTACAATCTCGTTCAGGTATTGCTAGAATGTTTACATCATATTAGTATTAGTATTATTATCGTATTATCACAATCGATTATTATCATCCTACTATTATCAATGTCTTAGACTTTGCTGTGCTACTAAAGATTTATCATCTCATTTCTTACTCACAGAAAGAACAACGCCTTCGCCTTCAGGTGCATGCTCTGTCAGCTCGTGAGCAATTCTCACAGACGTTTCAAAAAGCTCCAAGACCGTATCAATGTTGGTTATGGACACATTTACGTAACTGTGTATCATATGCCAAAGACTGGAATGGAACAAAATGTAAAATGATTAGAAGATAAGTTTGTGACTGCTTCAATTAATTCTTTGAGGAGGCTGCAAGAGTGGTAAGGCCTATGGTAAGGCTGTAATCCTCTGGTAAGACTTCCAACCCTCAGCTATTAACATTATCACTGGTTATCAACTCCAGAGAGACTATTGCATAAACACGTTTAGATGTTATGTACGTACACTAGCACCAGTTCACGATATTTCATATTTGCTTCGCTTAAATCCATGATTGACAACATTAAATACATTTACCAGCGAAATTTTCCAGTAATATTTTTGACACTTGATGATTCAAATTACTACCGCCGCCGCAGCGGCCGCGACTCCCGCGGTCGCGCTTGCGTAAAGCGAATCGCCCCGGGCATGGTTGCTATGGCAACGAGACAAGATGCTCAAGAAATGGCGGTGTACGAAGCCTCTTCGGAACCTGTCCGATATAAATACAAGACTTCTTTGTGTTCAAAGGCTACAGTGTTTGTCATAATCTCGTTTATATGTACTCTAATTTGTCCTTTTCTGATAGCGTACAGAAGTAATGGTAATAATTCACTATTTTTATTCATTATTGTGTTCAATTACTACGTACCTACCGATCAAATGACCTAGATAGATGCACTGACACCTGCTTTACTTTTTGTTATCAAGGGTTTTGGATTAAAACTGATACTTATCGCGAACAGCCTGATGTCAAGTTCAAGCACGAATATTTGCTCATTGTGGAAACAGACGAGCTTTATGTTCCTATAATATGCTCAACCTTTCCTGAGCTGAGACAAGTCCTGCCTCAGTTACGTGAATGTTCAATGGTCAAGGTAAAGTGCATGTCTAAAATTTTTAAATTGTTATCAATATTAATCTGAACAGTTATCTTTCAGTAGCATAGACCTAACAATTGTTGTACTTGTAGGTGATATTTGTTGTAGGCAGGTAGGTAAGTACCTCCCTAATGGTGGGTTATAGCTACCAGTCTAGGAACCCACCTGTGATATCACAAGCAAACTAGGAAAATGCTACGCACTTTTGTATCACGTTGAATTAGCTTGCGGTATCTTTTTCGGCATGAAAAATTGGTCTGGCGACAGATTTTTTAAAATAATCACAGCAACCTCGATTGTATCCAATTCAACAATAATAGAGGAGGCTTTGTTCTGCAGCTGCTTTAAAAACAACGTCATTTTCAATTTTTTTTCATGAACCTAAACTAGTGAACCAACTGGGCTCAAAAACAAACCCATCGAAGTCAGTATTGGGCTAAAACCCAAAAAAAATCAGCTTAAACAGACATTCCATCTTGCCTGTGGAGCACCAAAAAAAATACTTTTTTGTGCAAAAGTTGAATGGAAGACCCTTCACTCCCTCTTATTAAATTGCTTCTAAGTAGCCATCTGCTCGTTTTTGTTTCTAGTCGCGGGAAACAGACTACAACAAGGATGGGAAGTTTGACGAGCTGACGATTGAGCTGAACGTCCCACTGAAGAATTCCGAGCAAGTCCATGCCATCAAGCTATTTCTTCTCTTCGACTACCGCCTTTACGTAAGTGTTTTTCATTCAAAGCGTTGTAACTCTCAACCAAATCTTAACAATCTCACCAATCCAAGAGTGGAAATGGATCCTCAAAAATTTATATGATTTTGAAGCTTTCTATTCTTTTCTAAAAATTGATTTCACAGATCAAAATTTTGGTATCAACTTACCATTTATATAAAAGGTTCAACATTATAAGTGGAAAGAGACAGATAGGAATCTCAAAAAAAATGTAGACCCTTAATGTGCTACTGGTGAAACTTCCTTTTTTCTTGGTAAAAAGATGTCTAGCAAAAAATGAAACCAAATGGGGAAAATCAAAAAACGGCCAATCGCAACACTCAATTGATGCCACTTGCCTCAAATAAATGCCGATTTTATAAATGATTTAACTCATTTATAATGAACCGTAGAAAGGAAAGGAAAAAAGTTATCGTGGTAGAAATGTAAGCAGAGCAGAATAAAGCAAAAACTATCAAGAAGAATCCCCTATTATTTTTTTTAAATAAACTGTTAATAACTGGATTAAACTCCCCTATTAATCCCCTATTATGTGCCTTGTCTTCCATTTCAATCTAGGAAAAAAGAAGCCTTTTGGCACTTTATTGGACATGGTCTGTAGCATTGAGAAGGTCCCTTTCAGTAATGTGCAGCTCATGGCAATTTTTTGATGGCCTGCAAGTAAAATTTCAAATATTAACAACTTCCCCCTCAATTCAATGGAAAAATGCATCAAAACTGACTGATTTAAATAATCACATGCAATGCTATCATAAGTGTTGACAATGTTCAAAAAGTATAGAAAAATCACAGAAAATTATAGTAATTTGTGCATCAATTGAACAGAAAAATGCTTGCAGCACTGGCATAAAGTGAAATTTCTGCCTATGGTTACCGGTTATAGCGGTATGTATGATCACTTGATCAAGGTTCTTTCAAAAATGAAATTGGTAAATATAAGGTAAATTCACTGAATGCCACACCAAAGGCTGCTTCCTGTTCCAGAGTTCAAATTTTGCCCTGGATAAACTCTAAATAGGTCAAAAATATAGGCTCGCAAAGGATATTGAGTTTCATATTTAGCCTGTGGGGAATCAAGGCTGCACATCTTTGGTCTATGCCATCAACCCCAGAGTTGATGAATTTTCCATTCTCTGTCCAATCAGAAACTGAGTTCTCTGGCAATGGAGTCGATGGGCTTCGTCGAGCACAGCTCTAGCCTGCCCGGTGCTCGGTTCGATGTCTCAGCCGATCTACGGCTGGTACAGAAGAGCCAGCTGTCTGCGCACGGCCGTAACACCCAGCACAATCGGAGCATCATCGACGGAGAGGCCATCTTGATGGGAGACTTTGATCTCAACACGCTGCTCAGGAGTTACGCTGCCCGCAGCCGTAAGTCGGAGAAAATCTCTTATACCTGGCGTGGCTGCCCATCCAGCAATTATCCAGAGTTTCTTTATGTCCATAAATTCGTAAGTCACGATCATTGACAAGTGACATTTGTTCAGTTTTTGAGGTTACAGCCCCGTTAACTGGCAGCCCTGTGTTACAGTGTCGACACGGCTGAGCAATGTGTATCCCCTGTGGACGGCTGGCCGGCCTTACGACAGGCCGTTTGTGGTGTCGGTCACCGTCTACTATCCTGAGGACAGTGTGGAGTATCGGCCAGGCTTTTGGCAGGTGGCCAAGTGGGCCTGGATTCAGTACGTCGCTGTGCTGGTGGTTGTCGGGTGAGTTACTTCAAAATTATATGGTTCGGAGGGATTTTTGTAAATTGTTGGTTTATTGTCACTGACAATTCAAAGAAGGTACCGGGGAACGTTCAAAATCTGCATACGGCGAGTCGACGGATCCTTGCCTGATATCAGTTAGCAAAGATGCCAGTCAGCAAATTTCAAGAAGGAATCTGCGGTTTTTTCTGCGGTTCCTGAATGCTACTTACTTGCTACACCGTTAAATCCTATTATAATTAGTTTCAATGCTTAGACTAGCGAAGCTGCATTATTTTTTAATATTTTATTGCGTGATAAAATGAAACACCCTACAGATTGGATCCTCGCAATGCAAAGAGCCATGTGAATTGATCTAACTTGAAACATCATAACACTACGCTGGTTGCAAACCCGCGCATTGACAATGCATTGGATGTAATCTGCGGATTGGCAAAGTTTCGTCTGAACTTACTTATATTGATAACGCTGTAGAAATGTGAAAGATTTCAGAAGCGTTCGAACATTTTTGGTGTGGTGTATGCTTGGTTCCAAAGTTTGTCACTAACTTTTTTATTTTGATAATTACATGGAGTAAAACATATTAACAGTAAAAAAGGTAAAGGAAAGAGTCGAAATCTTTGAGACTTTTTGACACTTCCTCGGACAGTGAAAGGTTGTTCCGCTCTGCCATTGATTTTGGGAAAAACGAATTTAGAAAAGCATTACTTCTTAAATTAACGGCGTTAATCTTGGAGCTAAGGTCGTGCCATGATGCAAATTGCGGTTGCTTACGTAGAGTATGATTTAATACATTTGATCAATAACTTTTGGATTTTACGTTTACCTAGGACTAGCGAGGTCTAACGTAAATAATGCAGCGCAAACACATTTGAAACGTTGTTTTATCATTGTAACATTTTCAACAACGAATGATAAAAATATTTTGCTGTATTGTAATATACTATTTTTTGTGTTTCTCTGAAACCAGTGGTGCTTTCCCTGTGTTGTAGGTACGTGATGCGAAGGGTCACAGAGTACGTTTTCAGCCGCCAGCTGGTTTCGAGCGTACGTGAAGAGCCGTGGAGGCAGAGTGCCTCCGCAAAGCATTCCAAAGCCGACTAGATCTTCCGCCTGCCTGTCACAGTGTCAAGTAAATGTCCCCAT
This sequence comes from Lednia tumana, assembly GCA_003287335.1. NCBI lineage: Eukaryota > Metazoa > Arthropoda > Insecta > Plecoptera > Nemouridae > Lednia > Lednia tumana. Next base: position 7,002 of record QKMV01002119.1, read on the forward strand.
ACTCAACCAGATCCTTCCGTTGTTGCTGTGAAACACCCCAAAATCCCCCCACGATGGACTACGTCAGGGGTTGGCAATTGGTGGACTTTAGTCCCGACCAGGACTTCCAAAATGTCTCTAAAGAATCAAAAAATATTTCCTGGATCTGCCTATAAATTGCCCTTTTTACTGGGTAAGGCTTGCTATAGCATCATATAGCTGATAAAGTTTTAATATTGAGGTCCAAAAGTGTTTTGGGCACACTAAATATGGAGTGCAAAACATGAGAGTCTGGTAAATACGACGTTCTATTGGATGTGAGAGCATACTTTTCCGCCAGGTTTGCTGGTGACAGTTACCACAGGAAGAAATGGCGAGCTTATTTTGAGGGTGTTAATGCCGTATGCTCTCTCACTGTATCGAGACTGAATGTGGACAAATATCACTCGGCTCCACTTCCAATTTCTACCCCAAACTGAACAAGTCAATTCCACTTCCAATTCCATGAAATTGGTTTTTAGTGGAGTTCATGATTTATCCCTGATCCCTGGACTAGCTCAATCGTTTGTCATAGCAGTCCCACAGGGACCTTCCTTGTCGCTGTGTAGATTTCATGTCGGTACTATATACCAAGGTTGACTTGATTGTTCGTTTATCTGTTGATGTCACCATCGTAGGCAAAGTTACTCGTATTGCCCAGAAATGCGCTGAAGTATAGTAAAATTGTGAGTTTTATTTTGGTTTTCATCGTTGTCCACTTTCCTCCAGTCGAAACAATTTAAAAGAAATCTCCATACGTTGTTCATTTTTGCCCAATACACAGCTGTAATTCAATTCAATATTTTAAGTGGATTGTTTCCATCTCCCCATCAAATTCCAGCTAGAGGTCTCTGCAGTCCGAAGATATTTTAAAATCCTGCTTTGGGTAGAAAAGAGGGATTTTTAAATTTTAGAATGAGGAAGGCCACCGACCAGTTGAAGCTCAACTTTTTAGTAAAGCTTGAAATACTATGTTAATTTAGTGGTTGTGATAATGGAAGATGATTGATCAGGCAACCTGCTTACCTAACTGTTAGCATCGCAAAAGCAGCCCTTTTGTTAGCATGGTGTCTAACGAGCTAGTCAATATACCAAAGAAGACAACGAAAAAACCATCGAAAAGTTTCTTACACAGTCATAGTGTTTTAGTGCTGCCTGGGTCCAAAATTCGAGCATATATGTTTGTAAAATGTAAATTATGTATCTAAATATATCATTCTTGAAAGAGGTATGTAATCATAATGGAGTCGACAAAATCTTATTGGCAGAATAAAATTGCATGACCAGAATTTTTATCGTCTCTGGAAATAGCAACAAGTGGATATTTTGAAAGTAATTAAATAATGTGTTAGTGTGTAGTGTTGTCAAAACGTTCCCTGAAAAATAAACGGTACATATCAAATGTTGAAGTTGTAGTTTTTCCCGCTCAATCTCCTGACCTCCTATTGGCTTGAAATCAGCTGATTGTGCTGTGGCGTGTGGAATGTCACCGGTAACAATAAACAAACAGGTGTGCTGTCAATGCAGAAGTTGGAGAAAATCATAAGATTGTTTGAAGATTTTACGGAATACTTTCATGGGGATTAATGTAACAATGTCGTGTTGTGCTAACGGGTTAGTGGCGGTTTCTTTTTTCACGCGGAAATTGGTCACGCAATACATAAGACCGCCGACCAGATAGATCGTTGACAGGCATTTGAACGTATTATAATGACCATAACTTCAAGTGAGCCCAGTTGCGATGCGACTGGATATGTGTGGAGTAGAGAAAAGTCTTCATCATGGGACTTAGCATTCCCAATCCCAAGTAAGAAACTGCGTAGACCAACCGCAATGTCCATTTGAAAATTTGATCAGAACCTGTCTTACATTGAATTGTATGTAAGCAATATACTTCTCTTGCAGAGCCTCCCAACGTAGTGGCAGTCGTGGTGGTGATTGTGTCTGCTTTGGCTTGCTTCTTCAATTCCTGGGACGGTGACTTCGTATTTGATGACTCTGAGGCAATTGTGAATAACGGCGACGTTCGGGCTGATGCATTGCTCTCTAACCTGTTTATTAACGACTTCTGGGGCACCAGGCTTGCAGATAATGCCAGCCATAAGTCGTACCGTCCTCTCACAGTACTCTCTTTTCGGTAAGGCTACACGTGGAAACTCCGGGGAATTTAGACCTATTAATAGTAAACACTTTGTTACGCCCTTATTAAACCCTATTAACAAAAGTCATATTATCCAAAAATACTTGCATAATTAGTAGAGTGAATTCTGATTAGAATCCAATAATAACTCCTAGAATGGCTGACCAAGATTTCTCTTGGGTGCAGATTGAACTTGTGGCTTAGTGGAGGCCAGCTGCATCCTTGGGGCTTTCGTTTCGGCAACGCTCTGCTCCATGCGTTGGTGTCTGCACTGGCACTGTCAGCGTTCCAGCGTCTTCTAGGCGGGCGTTGTCCTCGCGCTGCCTTTCTCGCCGCGTGGCTATTTTCCGTGCACCCCGTTCATGCAGAGGCGGTGAGTGAGACTGAAACCCCTTAGATTACAACATAGTTCAATCAAAGCCGCATCAAGTTCTACCGAGTCACAATGAGAGTAGGTACCTATGTATTTTAGGCAAGAGACCCCAGGTTTGAACCTGGTGACTGGCCATTCTGATTGTGGTTTGCTGGGGTGGCCTATTCCTGGGATCATTCCTCCTTTTGAAGAGTTCATTTAACAAAATAAAGAGCAATGCTTTAAGCTCCAATAAATGTCAATAAAGATACTGACTATTAAAGTCGACTGTTGTTATTCACTGACAGAACGCTTCCTATTTATTCAAAATCATTCTTCCTGGCTAGGAAGAAATCATTCTTCCTACAGATGCACTTTCACTGCGGGAGTTCAGCCTTCTCATCGTGCTACCTTTTTTCACACCAGGTGGCAGGCGTGGTGGGTCGTGCTGATCTTCTTTGTGCCCTGCTCAGTCTGCTCAGCTTCCTGAGCTTTGCCAGTGCGTGCCAAGATCGCCAACGCAGCATTCTCGCGCTGGCAGCCTGCGCCGGCCTGGCCGCTGCAGCCACACTGTGCAAGGAGCAGGGTATCACAGTACTGGTCAGTCATCCAGATTTACAATTTTTTGGGTAGATCAATCTCTGAAGAATTAATCATTTTTGGCAAAAAGTAGTACTTGAAATGACGATTCCCCCAAGTGGTTGACGAACCCTAAAACACACATTTTTCTGGGATGATATTACAAGCTCCAAAGTTACATGCAGCTTGGCTGGAGGTCTCAGGAATGAGAAAAGGAGAGGTACGGAGGCGGCCGTGGCCTTGTGGTGGAGGAACTAGCCCAGCGTTTACACTCCAACGGTCTTGGGAAAATTCGTGGAAAACCACAACCATGATAGCTGGTCCTCAGATCACCAAGAGACTTAATTCTCATTCTAGTTCTAGTAGACTACCGTGCTGCTGGCACGTGTGCCTTGATTTCGGAAAGTCAAACCCTGTACCCTGGTGACCGGCTATCGGGGCTGTGGTTTTCTGTGATTTCCCACAACCATTACAGGCAATTGCTAGGATATTTCTTTCACCAAAACGATACGGCAGTCTCCTTACCAGCTTGCACACCCATTTCCGACCTCTTCAATCGAGCTGCAAGCAGGCTTGGAGCCTGTGTGGTCTTCCTGATAGAAATCTAATAGGTCCATTAAGTTGGCAGTGCCACTTATGAAATTTGTTTTTTTCTTCACTGGTATCGATAGTGCTGCGATAGTGCTGGATAGTGCCGTAAGTCCCGTCGATAGTGCTGGCCCCATTCCCGAGTTATTCAAAATCAAAAAAGACGCAGCCAACTTAATGCTAGAAGTGCCACTTTTGAAATTCGTTTTTTTCTTTGCTGATATTGATAGTGCTGCGATAGTGCTGGATAGTGCTGTAAGTCCCATCGATAGTGCTGGCCTGGTTCCAAAATTATGGCGCCCCAAATTTTTTTTCTACCTTACCAGTCTCCTTACCAGCTTGCACACCCATTTCCGACCCCTTCAATCAAGCTGCAAGCAGGCTTGGAGCCTGTGTGGTCTTCCTGATAGAAATCTAATGGTTGGCTGATTTTTTTGTTTTTTCGCAGGGCTTGTGTTCGGCGTACGATGTTCTGATCGTGAACTCCGTACATCCTCTAGCTCTATTTCCTGCATTCCGCAACGCCAAGGGATGGAATCTGCAGAAACAAAAGGTATCTTTTATTTATTTAAGGCTTATTTCGATCCGCTAATCCTATCACTAGTTTTCAAAAAATGGTTTTCAAACTAAGTTTGAATGCTAACAATGGACCCTAAAACTTTCCCAGCACTCCATAAGCTGTGCTGTAGAGAGGTCAAATGCTTCTAACCTGTTTTACTCTTGAGCAAACAGTGTAGTTAACGAAACATTGGAAAAGTTTCAGTGGATTTCTTGCCACTTCGTCTAGTACGGTTATCAGATTTTTTGAAAGGGCTATCTAAAAAATCTTGTGACCCGTGATATATCAAAAATTACACAAATTTTTTCCTTGAGAGACATTTCATTATAAGGAGAATTAGTCCATTAGAATTCTTGCATCAATACCAACATAAATATGCTTAAAAGAGTTGTATCCTATTACACTACGATACAAGGGCCTACCATGGATTATGTCAGTCCTCAATTTTCACCTCTGTGGTCGTCATCTTCTCCCCTCGATTGTCACGTAGTCCATGCCTGTTACAGCGAGGATGTCTCCGTCAACTGGCTCTGAGACAGCTGTTCCTCTTGGCCGCGGGCCTGAGCTTGCTTGCGTTCCGTCTGCGTTTGATGGGGTCAGGGCCGCCGACATTCCACGATGTCGACAACCCAGCGTCGTTCCATCCCAGCCGACTGGCACGGGTCAGTAACCCTAGGTCGGTGAAGGATGCATGACGTAGCGCTAGTGTGAGTGTGATTTGGGAACATTCGTGAGCTTAATAGTACGGAGGTTTTGAGAGCCGCTTTATATGGTAAAATGTTTCTCGTCAGTACTATTTGTGAAGATGACAGCGCCATCGCCGTCGAAACACTGAGCCGACAACTGTATTTCAACGCCCATTTTTCGGGCCGGCAAATGGCACAAAAGAGAGTACTGCCAGCCATTGGTCAGCCAGATTTCGTTTCTCTGCCTGGAACCAAGTTAAATGTTCGCCAAAACCAAGTGAACACTGTAAACAACACAATAATGTGATTGACATTTTCAAAGGGCTCTAAAAATCTCCGTTCATGCGACGCTAGAATGCTCTTACATTTTAACTCATAACTTTGAATTGCTGGTCATTTGAATCAATAATTGTCCTTTTCCTCAAAACTATCTTTTTGTGACTTCGGTACGTTTTTCCGCAGACGCTTAGCTACAACTACGTCTACGCTCTCAACGGCTGGCTGCTAGTCTGCCCTGAGTGGCTCTGTTTTGATTGGTCGATGGGTTGCGTTCCCTTGGTGACCACCTTCTCCGATCCGCGAAACTTGGCCACGCTTGTGTTCTGGATCGCGCTGATCGGCGTTTTGGCGCGGGCGCTGACTTCACAGGGCAGCCGTACTCGCCGGTATGTGGTTCCCATGGTGACGAACGTGATACCCAAACAGGGAGTCAAAGTTAGACTGAGAAGGTAGATTTTGACGCTATAAGATCCAAGGGGCTGCATGCTATTAAATTTTTAAGACTCATGTCTTCTGACTAATTTTAGCACTAGTTTTAAAAAAAACTGTTAAAAACTGGGTTAAACTGCTGAAAACTTCTAACAAACAAATTGCCAATGTTTCGCTAACCTTGCTGAAAGCTTCATCTGAGCAAGCATGTTCTTTTTATGTGGAAGGAGACAAATGCTTGCGCCAAATTTGCTAGAATCTACATGTAAGGGGAGTGATGCTAAAATCACTCAGATTGGCACGTGGCAGCAGTATTTATAATTTTCTTTCGTAATCTATAGGCAGTTTTTTATTTTATTTACCAAGAGCCGTGAATTAATAATACATCTCAGGATCAATGTTTTCTCCACGGAGCTGTATGGGCTTTGTAAAAAGATGAGTCTTTGATGTTTCGCCATGTGCTTTCTTCGAGCGCGAAGGCACATGCCCAAACGTCACCAACCCATTTTCTCTGCGCTTAAAATTTTCTTCTTTTGGTAAGTTGCACCTCCTTTCGTCTCCAATCCACATACTCAAAGTATTCCAGCCTTTGGGCACTCTATGTCCATGATAAGTATCTTCTAAAACTTCACCGTCCGTTTGTCCGTCAGATGCTGTGTGGTGAGCATCGCGCTTACAACCGTCACGTTCCTTCCGGCCAGCAACCTCGTGTTCCGAGTGGGCTTTGTGCTTGCCGAGCGCGTTCTCTACCTTCCGTCGGCAGGCGCATGTCTGCTCGTTGCGCTCGGCATGCGGCAGGCTGCCGTGGCTCGCTGCCCACGCAAAGTAAGTGAACGCATCCATTTGCTTGACACGTGTTAGTTCTTTTAACCCTAATTTGTGGCCCCCCGGTGTACCTGAATACATATTCTAGTACGTATACAACATTGATCAGTTTATGTCTTTGTTTTTCCAATTTAACAAAGTCATGTTAATTTTAATAAAACAAAACTAAGTGCCTACCTAAACGACGAATATTAACATCACTTCAGAAATACCTGCCAACTCGAGGACTCGAACCCCGGATCTCTGGCTTACATAGCCATTGTTCTACCAACTGAGCTAAGCAGGCTACGTGTACGCTGTACTTTTACCAAGTATTGTACCCTGCTTAGCACAGTTGGTAGGGCAATGATCGTGTAAGCAATAGATCCGGGGTTCGAGTCCTCGAGTAGGTAGGTATTTTTGAAGTGATATTAATATTCTTCACGTTAATATTAGCCTTTAAATTAGTAATCCTTGTCAATTGATACAATTTTCACCGAACGGTTTGGCATGTTGGATACACCGGTTCTCGTGAGATCACCGAAGTTAAGCAACATTGTGGTGGACCAAA
>QKMV01002120.1:0-14004 GCA_003287335.1 Lednia tumana
ATGGGACGGGACATGAGTACGTTTCACGGTTCGTTACCTCTACATGAAAACATGTCCTTTGTCGAGCTCAAAAGACCCCTATCATCTCAACCCATATCCAAATATAGACAACCTTAGTTCGACAAAATATTCAGCTTACTCTAATTGAGGAATCACACGGTTTTTTCTGCTGAGCATGTTATGGCGGATGAAATATGACAGAGCTTGCAGCTTATCGGGCGATATGACATCTTCGAAGAATTTTCTTCGAGGTTCAACTTTGACAAGATAGAGGTTGTCTGGATCTACTTTATGAACCTGAATCAAATGGAAAACACAGAAACTGACCAATTATTCTACCTAAAATATACCTACTTTGTTCTAATTTATAAACGTGTATCTATTCCACGTTCAATTTTAAGATATGCATTGGCCACATGATTAACTTAGTAATTGAAGTGTGCCGCACCTTGGTTAATTTACTCTTCTTAGAAACCGAGTATGCAACTTCCCAGGGCAGAAATGCTTTTCTTGGTACTTTATCCAGCATCTGAGTTCGAAAGATCAGCTGGAAGAGAACTGTGGTCGATCGGTACAACAAATATCCCGCAGTGTTGTCACATGTCAAGTGCTGCAAGCAGACAGGGCAGGTTTATAAACGAAAATGAATAAGGAAAAATTACAAGCAATCACCTACCTACCTACTAACCTACTAAATCAGTGAATATTTGTAAAATCCAATTGAAAACTCACTATGTAGAGCGGAGGTGACATGATCAGATATAGCTCTGGTCTTCCGCACATCATAATCCCATTTTGGAAAATAAAGCTTATAATAAGATGCTTAATGAAATTTACTGACGGCAAGGTTGCAATAATTTTCATTACTGGATCTGCAAGACAATCAATTATAACAGTTCTAGTTTGAGAATCAAAACATCATAACTCCAAAAAAATTATTTACACTCTTAATACAGACTGTATTTCTTAGTTTGCAAATCAGTTTATTTGAAAACCGTGTTAAAGCCTGATTTACACGGTCAACATTTTTTATCCAATTTATTTGACACAATTTCCTTTCACCGATTATAGCTGCAACGCAAAAATTGTAATTATGGAAACTGAAATTGAGTCAAATAAATTAGATGAAAAATCCAACAATTCTGACTCAGAGATAGACACGAGTTCTAAGGAATTTTTTGCCATACTTTAGTTTATCTCGTTTTTTTTTTCAATACGTTGTGTTTATTAATATTTATCATAATATTAATAAGAAATTTCCAGCAAACGTATTAGTTGACACTCACCATCTGTCCAATTTTGTTTTGGGATCCCCCTTAGCATATCTTCAACTCGGGTGCCATTGTCAATTTTGTCTTGAAATGCTTGCTTATACAACATTAATAAATCTCCATTCTTCACTTCAATGCGATCTGGGTGTTTATCTTTCAAGATCTAAAGCATTATCCAATCATTGTAAGTTTATTTGCAGAGGAATCTAATACCGGTCAAGTGTCGTGACTTACTTTTATGTGAGGAAAAAATGCAGGGGCTGTCTCGTAAAGTCTCAGATTTGTTACACCGGCAGCTAAAAGTTCCTCAGAGATAAGCCCAATGCCAGGATTGGCTTCCAGGACTGGCTGACCCCCTTTTAGTACAGAACTTCTGATTCGGTTCACTATAGATTCTGAAATCAAGGATGACAACGGCACTGATGCTCTTGTGCGCATAGTCTCAAAAGCAAAGTTTATGAATTATACACATTCTTCAATCATTTACATTCTTCATACTTACTAGCAACCACTTTGTCCACTAGGTATAAAGCGTCTGGAGTCGTTCTTTTCTTGCGAAGTAACTTCACGGGCAAAGTGTTCATAACCTCAAGATCATCTTTCAAAGTGAAGTAGTCCAGTATTTCCTTTGCTTGGGAAGGAGATTTGGCTTTTGGCTTCACTTCCTTTGAAGTTTTAACAGGCTTGGTTTTTATGGTAGTTTCGGGTTGAACTTTGTTTGATGTGTTTAGACATCTAGTTGATAAAATCATGGGATATCTGTTGCAGTGTGGTGAAAATCGTTTAATTTCTTTCCATGAAATTGAACTACAGTTTCTATAGTTTGGGTTGAAAGGAAACGCAACCCTGATTAGTTTGAAATACATTTTAATGCGGAATTCAAATAATTTCAGGACCTTATCAGTGTTCGCACAACAATCCTTTAACATTAATTAGCATCACAATCAAAGGTCGCAACACACAACATGCTTTCTGACAGCGGGCGGACGAACCGTCAAACGTGCACAGCCTTCTCTTCTCCTGTCACTGCACGACGCCGCCCTTCGCGAACAAGTGAATAGAGCGGTAAACTTCAAATTGATATCTTTATATTTAGGTGTTTATTTATTAAAAATGTAGGCAAAACTTCGTTTATCTTTAAAGATACAATGTCCTTTACCACACCCTACCTTGATACAAAAATTTTATTTTAGTTAGTTTCATTAAATTTTATTATTGGAGATTTCATGCACACAATTCCAAAAACAATAATGGCAAATCAAGAAAATTTGGTTACAACATGCACTTTCAAAGGAAGAGAATATGTAATGAAAATGAATGTTGCAAATGGAACCGCTCTGGAATTGAGTGCCACAGATAAATTTTCTGCAGAAGAATGGAACTGTTGTTACGATGCAACGTGTAAGTCTTTGTCAGATTCAGGATGAGTTCATAAAATGAGCTAAAATTCCATGTTGCCTGTGAGATCTTGTTTTCTGAATTTTACATTTCCCGATCTAGATATTGAAAATCAGACCCGAAAAACTGGCAACTTTAAACACTTTGAAGTTTTTGTTAGCATGCTAAAATCTGGACTGCTGAAGGTGGGTTAAATTTTCTTTGGTGTGCTTATGAGAAACCTAGATATCTGTAAAAATAATTTGTTCATTAAATTTAACTTTTCTCAAGTCAAGTGATTGCGTGAGCTTGGATCTTTTGAATTTTGAAGACCTCGAGTTATTACGAAGTCGGCGCATTTTGGGCCGAACTACAAGCAACACATCTCGAACTATAAGTTCCAATAATCTGTTACACAACGAAAACAGACGATACTTGATCCTCACATATGCAGTCGAATTTGACAGGTGAGATTTGGCAATTCACGTTCCTTCTGTTGAAGTTTAGAGTATGATAAGTGCACAAGGAGAGATCTGTTCTTTGCATGATCATTTTAGTTTTACCTTCATCTTACAGCTATAAGATGCACACCCTTTTTTAGAAACAAGAGCAAGACACTCTTCAGCACTTCGAAATCTACAATTCAGACACGAAAAACATAATTCTCTGCCTTCTTCCTGTGTAGAGTGCACTACCCTCTGGCATTAGAGTACTGCGGTCCACCGGACCCCCAGGTCCTCCAGGCCGTAATTCGACGGCTTGAAGCGGAAATGGCCAAACTACAAGAGAAGCTGGCGGCTGCACCATGCCAGTCCACAGCAGATAAGGACAAGATCAAGTTTCTTGAGCACAAGTCGGTATAGACAATATCAACATTATTTTCATCGCCTCATTATGTTTATAATTCCGTTAGTCAGTATGAGCAGTGATTTCTGATTAATAATAAGCCGTGGCAGTTTCTCCACGAACACAAATAGAACCAGAGGTATCTCTAAGGTGTATTTTCTGGGTGGAACCTTAAATCTGGCAAATGAGGCCTCCCTCTGCTCTCAAAAAAATCAGATAAATGTTTTTCTGTGGAGCCTTGGAGGCTTTGGAGGCGATTCTTCAAGTTTCCTAGTTAAAATTGTTGGAGTCAGATCAGTTTATCAGTTTCAGCTTGCAAATTTATCATTTTGATCCCCCCTTCCAACATTTTTTGGTTAGGTAACTGCATACTGTAGCTACTTCAAGTCGTGGCTGATGCCCTTGTAGTCAGCGCTCACTGATCTAACCGTCAAAAAGAAGCCACGCTTCTAGTGAAAATAGTACCTACTAATTGACACACATGTTCTGTCCCCTTGCAGAGTAGATCAGCTCTTGCTCGAAAACAGGAAACTTACCAGCAATGCACAAGTGGCCAATCGGGCCAAGAGCACGACGGCTTCATCCAACCGTCAACTCGAAGAGCTTCACAAGCAGTTTCGCGATCTCGAGGATAGCGTAAACGTAGAGCGCAAGACGTATCATAGGCTGGTGCGGAAACTCCGCGAAGAGAAGGCTGCTTTGTTGCGACGGGTGCACCTGCTGGAGGGCCCGGATAAAGAGATTTGTTCCCTGAAGGGAGAAGGAGGGACGGCACACAATTTGGTACGATGTCAGAGCAACCACTCTGTTACAGCGGGGCTGAAGTGGAGCAACTCCAAACTTGCACTAGAGCAAGCTAGGTGAGCATAAGATGCTATTTTTATTTAAAAACTCTAGCTAGTTTTTCAATCATAGGATACAGGTGGCTCTGGTACCTTCTGTTTCGATTCTCAATCCCACCTGACAATTCCTGTATATCGGCTTGGGAGCATGTAGACCGTCTCGATAGGCAAAAATAAATGCAAATATACGCCACTTATATGGCACTGAATCTTTTTCTTGGGAAGAACCTCTCGCTAATAATATTTAAAGTTTTCAAAAAAATGTTAATTTACCCAGTTAAATAAGTTTTTTTTTAAACCAGTCCTTGGGAAAGGATGCACGAGGTTAGGAAGTAGACACGAGTAAAGAAATTGATAATACATGAAGTTCATTGCTTTTCATTGTGAGTTAAATTAGATTTTCCCAGCACTCAAGGAGTCAGTGTGGACAGTTGAACATATCACAAATCTTAAGTGGAGTAGCAGGTACCATTACCAACAAAAATTTGAACGTCGTGCGGTGTTGTTTCTCTGTTAAAATAAAGCTTTATACATAAATACATACAGCTATGTATATTTCTGAGAGTTAATAAATTTGAAAAATAATTTCAGATTAGAAGATATGAGAGCCAACTTGCAACACTATTCCTGCAAAGCACGCCGCAAAGCCAAGCCAGCTTCAAAATGTCAAAGCGCCGAGACATTTAACGCGGCCGAAAAGATCATCCCCAGCGCGCGACACCGAAGCTGTTCCGGTAAGTGGTTTCGGTAGTAATATGCTTAAAGCCATCACTTATGATTTTGAACGCTATGGTGATTAGTGGGCGTGTTATCCATGAGGACGAAAAATCGGACGTTTTTGAGGGCAGCATTTTTGGGGGGCCACTGGACATTTTTCATGTTTTTTTGGTCAAATTTAGATTTGACTTTAGATATTTACTTTTGACCTTAGAGATATTCCTTAACTTACTCAATGAAAAATTTGCCAACTTGATCAATGTTGGAGACGGCAACCTTGTGCAACCAAAATTGGTGGGATTTTTTAAGACAAAGTGAGATTTTGAACGCAAATTCATTACGAAGGATGAAAGTGCAACTGCATGGATGTCAAGTTCATTTTAGTTTAAAGGGGCAAGTTTTAGGGTTTAAAGGGGGGGGGAGGGGGGGGGATCCAAAAATTTCAGGGATTTTAGTTTCGGCATTGACATGGTATTAATTTCGGACTAATTGTTGCACGTAAGGATTCTATTATGGTGATAAGACCTGGAAAACATACCATTTTAAATTAAGAAAAATCAGGTTATCGACGTTCACACCGGGGCGATGGCCAAATGTCAAGAAAAAACCCCAGATTCAGAGGTAATGACCGGCGGCTGGATGTTCGGGCTTATTGAAGCAAAAATTTTAATTTTGAAATCCAAATTAAAGAAAGGCAGCCCAGAGAAGAAAACCCCAAATTAGACAGCAAACAGAAGAAATAAAGGCGCAAATTGCACGGCAGTCAGTGACGGCCGGTGCCTCACCAACTACCCGGGGCACAACCAAAATAGTGGATTTCCGGGGGGGGCGGGGGGGGGTCTGGAGCAGGCTAGTAAAAAACGGAATCCGGGGGCCCAGTCTCCGGTATAAAATAATACCAAGACCATTTTAAACCTAATCTACACGTTTCAGCTAATAATGCTTTGACAACTTTGTCAACTGAAAGTTAAAGTTGTTCCACGTGTGTATTTAATTTCAAATTAGTGAGAATGGAGAAGAGTCTGAGAATGGTAGTGGTTTGGTAATGGTAATGGTAGTGTTTCTCAGATCGTTGTAAAATGGTTGGTTACAGATAAGAGTATTATTTAACATAAAATATTATGAATGCACTTACAATATTCACTTTGTTTCTTTCCCCAACATGTTTGAGGTCCGACAACCCAGTTTTTGTCCAGGTCGCTTGTTTACTTTGACGTCCAAAGAGCAAGCATGGGAAACAAAATAACGCGGTTTTTGCAGGGCATTCACAAATCCAATCGTGTTGTTGGTATATTTTAATGTTTAGCTTCCGCACACTGGCATTTCCTTTATATTTACATGTTTGTGTGATGTTTAGTGCCGGTGTTGGCCGACCTAGCCTTTTTATTTCTAATTTTTATGATAGTGTACACGTACTGAACGGTTTTACTGGATTGCGGCAACCGAATTCATCTTTAAACAAAAACAAACGCTCTCCCTTTCGAATCACTTCCGTACCTGTACTGTCAAGAGACAAAGCAATACTAACTCCGTGAAACGGATAATTTTAGATTTGCTGGATATTTTCGTCAACATCAGAGTTGCCATGTTTCCGTTCAAGAATTGAAATAATTCGTAGAAACCTGTAGAAAAAAATTATGTCCTCTCCGCCCTGGGTGTGATTTTTACGTCTTTCTTTATCCTCGTGTCTTTTCATCTCATTTTGAATGGTATTTGGTGTCATTAATTGCATATGCAAATTGCGTTGATGAATGAGTGATTAGTGATCATAATTGCTTTGAGACGGCATGGCAATGCAGCTATGGCTGCAACGAAAACATCTTGTCTCTGTCTATCGCCGCGACTCGTCGCTCCTCGTCGTACCAATGTACGATACGCGGGGCATACTTTAAACTAGACCCGTGCAAGCTCCACCGCCGGATAAGATTTCACGATACGCGTTTTTTTCTCTTACGAGCACTCGGGACATACAGCGAGCTTGCCCCGAGTGCGCTGAGTGAACAAGAGAACAACAAGCGCGCTCATTCGGTGTTGAGCCGAGTTACACAGGAATTTGAAGTGCCGTATTTTGAAGAATAGTACGTAGTAATTAATGAAAAGGAAAGGAATAAGGAATGAAATAAATTCATAAAATGCCAAGTAAAAATGAAAACAAATATGAGCTTAGAATCTATCCGGGTCAATGCCCCTTTGCCCCACTGGGACGAGCCGTCACTGACGGCAGTGATGAAATTTTGTGGTGAAGCCAAATATGTTTCGGCCCATTGCGTAGGCACTGTGACATATATATTTGATGATGTAAAACTTATAAGTAGTATCATTTGTGGGGGGAGCGTGCAATATTTTCTTGCCTTGAGTGCTATCATACCTTAGAACACCTCTGGGTGGTTACCAAATAATTAAAAATCTTTTGAGTTGTCTACCTATGCAAGACGATTTCGAGTTAAAAATGAAATCCACCGATGTTATGTAGCCAGTATTTGAAAATCAACTGGCCCTTGGAAAAACTGGCTACATTTAAATATTAAGGCTGGCAATTCATACAACTCACAATGCAAAATTTGCAGCAATTTTTCCACCATCTTGAATGGGTAGCTACTAAAACACGAGAAAAATTAAGATCGTTGTCATTTGGCTTGCCAGGAACAAACGACAAAAACCGCTAGGAGCTTCACAGCATTTTTGTTATGGGTGCATCACTTTAGTCGTGCAGAAAAGTTTAAGCAATTCAGTCCTATTTTCAGATCAATTCACAGATAGATATACAATGTGTTCCAGGTTCAAGCGCAGGTAGCAGGAGGTCCTGTGCCCGCCCATTTCACTCGGCCTCCCTAGACGATTGCGGACCGCCGCAAGGCGCAAAGCCACGGGGCCGCTCTCGGCGGCGGCGCGAATCATCCGCCAGCTCGACAGGATCGGCTGCGTTCGAAGGGCTGCGGTCCCGGCAAAGCTCCGTCAGCTCCAACTCATCCACCAGGTCTGGTCGCTCGGACACTCGCGCCATAAGCGCTAGAAACGTGCCTGGTGAACGGGTCTTGGGGCCAGCCGCAAGACAGATGGCGAGAACGTGCGGCCATAGGAAAGGTGCCTTTCAAAGTTTTTTCTAGTGTGTTGTGGTTTTAGATTTTTACTTGTCAGATCCATGCAGTATTGAATAAGTTGTCCAATTATCTTTATTTGATAAGCAAAAACTTTTCGGATTCTCTTGTTTACGTATTTTTCATGACACTGCGTTTTGGGAGACAAAACGTCTTCCTTCCTAATTTGAATCTACAAAGTCTTAAGAGAAAAACTGATTAACAAATTGAGTTTTTAAATCAGTTTTTTGAAAACTAGATTAGGATCTAGACACAAGTCTAAATATTTATACACACAAGATTCTTCGTAAAAATTATATTAACCTGAGAATGGAAGGCTTTGTGCCATTAAAAATACCAATAATGTTTACTTATCAATGCCTCTGTCTCCACGTAAATTTAAATCAAAAATCCATCATTTTGTGGTAAAAATTTGCAAAAAAAAATCTTGGCTTAGATTATTGTTCATATAGGCTAACGACTAGTGCCTAGTATGTTCAAAAAATAGTAAATACTAAAAACTTGTTTCAGGCAAGGAGAATGTGAAAGATTTGGAATCAAGAATCAAGACTCTGCAAAAGATCTTGGCCGAAAGCAAACCTGTTTGACACAACCAAGAGGAACGTCTCCTCGCGTCAGTCCCAAATCTGGTCTATCCTACCAACTAATTCCAAGCTTTGAAATAGCTTCTGTCCATTTAAGAACACCTTCTGAATTAGAATCAACTTCTATATTTTATGAGTTTTATAATACATTTTCTTCGTACATAATATAGCCAAAAGAAGAATTGAAGAATAAGCCTTGTTAGACTAGAAGACTAGTTAGTTGGATTTATGTTTGAGGTAAATTGAGCAAATAATGTTAACAACAAATTTTAATTGAACAAAAGCAATTTTTACAATATTTACACATTAAATCAACATAAAAATACATTTTCTCTATAATTAATACCTGGGTGCATATGGCATCATGAAATTATAATTTACGAAAACAGTCTAAGAAATGCTGGTGCCCCAGAATCAAAATTCATCGTCCACTACTTTGCTAAATTACTAGTTACTATTCCTACCTTCCTGGTGTCTGTATCAAGTACTACAAGAGATAACAATAGCTCCACGCTGAATTGAAAAACACAAACAATTCAAAAAATTTCAAAAAGCTGAGTTACGAAATTTACGCAGCAAAATTGAAGTTGGCTCATTCTGTTGCAAGCATCAAAGACTCCAAGCCTACCAGGGTGGCATCGACCGCAGCTACCTATGCCACTTCTGATGAGTACTTACTCTTTAGATGGCAATGTTGTGTTGATTCACAGGTGTGTGTCATCTTTTGTCAATCGTCATCATTAAACCATATTTTTTATCACTTAACCACAAAACATATGGAAAAAGGAAATGGTAATTTTATACCCACAAAGTAAAGATCAGTTACCTATTGAGAGCAGTAAAATTACCTGTTATCCCTACTTCCTAGTATCCAGGGATGCTATCACACTTCTATTTAGCTTAATTTTGAGAAAGACCATTCACCCAAGTTCAAATTGATACCAATGTAAGACTAGCACCAGTCTATAAAGAAGCTTATATTTATTTAAGTAGGCAATTGAAGACCAAACAATCCAACACCCAGTATGTTTGTGGATAATTGAGAATGCTAATTCACGTAGATGGCAACGTTCTTTCTGGAAAACTAGGTAGGTATTACTTACGATACAGGAATGGGGATAGAAGAGTATCCACTAGTGTGGCCAATTAGGTTGTTTGCTTGAAGGTACGCTATGGCACTACTAATGATCCCTCCTCCACGGCGGCCTGATGAAAGACTGTCAGGATCGGACTGGTGTTCAGGAGTCGACTGTGTCGAAGGTGGTGGTGGTAAAGATGGCGGTGATGACGGTGGTGGTTCATCAGGCTTTGAATGGTGTTTGGGTTCAGAGTGATGATCTTTGCGTCCTCTCCACGGTAGTGTAACGACTTGACTCTCCAACTCCGACACAGTTCTCATCAACTCACGTAACTGTGTGTCTTGTCTTTCAGCTTGAAAATATAGCTCCTGGATGGTTTGAGTGAGATTGTGGAATTCATCTTCTCGCGCATCCTCTTTTGCTGATTCTTTCCTGACTTGCCGGGCGTACTCTAAATATAGAACACCTGCAGCGACACTGAAAACGATTGCCTCTCCAAGTAAATTTGCTCCCAGCTCTATTGCCATTGCTTCATTAAGGCTGGGGATTTTAACCGGCTTGCCTAGGTTCATCACCCACATCTTTGCCTTGATCTCCCACCAATTGTAAACTGTAACAAGATTGTCAATTGGTGGCAATACATTTAGAATTGAAATTAAGGTACACATAACCAAGCTTTGATTTTAAAAGTATAATATATGTTACTCACATTGTGCGGGAGGCATACATATGTACGTTCTAAAAAAGTGGTTGTTTTTCGCTCTTTCTTTGACGAAATTGGCTAGTGGTTTACTAATCTGCTTAAATAGCAGTGCGCCTAACTTGGCAATTGGAAACACTCCGACAACCATCCTGCCAAAATCAGCTGGCGAATCGGACTCTGTTATAGCAACTAGCAGGCGTAGCCGACAGTTGAGCGCAGGGGAGTTTTCATTCTGTCACTTGGCGCGAAGATTTTAAAACCACATCGATTTGATAGCACCAAGTTGTACCTACTGCGGAAATTAGCATTGCATTGATTTCAAATGTAAATTTACAAACAAATGTACACCGCAAACGATTCACCTGCGCGTGCTTTTTGCTCTAGGTTCTAAGTTCTTTATTTCTAGGCCATCACAGTTTTACCTACCGATGTTATTTCCTTGAGGGTTGAAATTAAGACACGAATTATTGCAAAATTAAATTGCTATTACTCACATTGTGCAGGAGGCATACATATGTACGTTCTAAAGAAGTAGTCCTTTTTCGCTTTCTTTTGGGCGTAACTTGCTATTGGTTTACTAATCTGCATCATAAGCAAAGCGCCTAACTTGAACAGAGGAAACGCTCCAACGACCATCCTGCCAAAATAGTCGAACCTATCGTAATCGGACTTGCAACCACCAACGAGCCTCGCACATGCATGCGACAGTGCGCAAAAACGTATCTGTCACTTGACGCGAATAGTTTAAAACCAAATACATCTGGTACCAAGATTTTGTACCGTTAAAACGCCAAATTAAAAAAAAACAAAACCACACCGCCAATGATCCACATGCGCATGCTTTTTGCTCTATCAGTCTAGATTGTATTTACAGACTCGTTTATTCTCAGCGGTCAGAGTCTTATCACTGTCATAAGATTAATACTCTCCGTCAAAGTGTTAAACCTCAAAGAGAACAGTAGTGGAATCCATTGAAAAATTTTCTCTGTATCTTTTTCATTTTTCTGCAACCTCCAGGGTTGCATTGCGCCTTACAAAGTTGCAATCAAAGATTATAATATAAACTTAGCCTTAGGGGGAAATGCTCGGTACCTACCGAACAACTGAAAATTTCATGACCACCTTCTCACTTTCATAGCCCTCTTAAAACATATTCACCCAAAAGTATCAAAGTGAATCAACACCATACAGATGGCCAGGGAAGTGGCAAACTCACTGAAATTTTAGTGTACCTACCCTTCGCCAATCCTTTCCAGCATTGAATTATTCTAGGGGCTATGAAAATTATGTGTGTTAAGTGTAAACAAACCCTTCAAACACGAATCTATTTGTATTAAAGATACATTTTTGTCCCAACATCGATAACTTGTAAGACAGCTTTATCAGGAATCCTTTATCTCTATTCGCAGACACGAGCTTCCATTCATCGACACCGAAGCGAAATGAATAGCGATATAAAACCATTTCCCCGCTAAGCAAATATCGTATTAGCATACTATTGAAATTCGCCATCCGTTAGTATTGAAGTTGATGAGTATTTTCGCGTTTGATATAAACGGCAATCTGTTTCGCGGGCACGAGGTAATATTATCGGGGCATTTTGACGCAATGCAAACACAAATGAAAATGAAATGCGATATTCGTATTCAGTACCTACAGCCACTGCTGTGCCGTGAAATAATAGGCGCCACCTCCACAAAAAAAGTACAACCGTAATCGAGCTATTCATCAAAGCGATACCAATCACCGCGTGCTCCATTTCTCGTATTTGCAATGAGCTCGATCGGCGACAGTCAACACTTGTCGGACTTGGAATCGAATTCGAGTCCGTTATTAAAATCCTTCAGTTTATTAATGGACAGTGCCGATCCGGGGGCGATTTCCCAAAGTGCTTGCTAGGGACTTGTTCAGCTCGGCGGCTGTTGGAACTGCGACAAAGAACATCCCACGATGCAAAGTAAATACAGTGTGTATAGAGTGGATGGATATGGATAGGGTACCACAAGTACTTACACATGTAGCTGCATAGAATTGCACATCGCGGCCAACATTTATATCTTATAAAGGCGAGATAAACTTACAGCATTTAAAAGTACACATTAAGATACGGTCTAATGTAGGACAGCGCAATGCATTAGTTTGTGCATCACTTATCGTACGCACTAACCACGTGCACTTGCAGCACATGGTACACTTTGTTACATTATCGAAATATAAATAAATGTAACAAAGTGTAATAATTTGTTACAACATTTTATTACACAAAATACCACATCCAACTGCAATAATAAATTATGTAACAAAGTACCTTGATAGTAAAGTACCACCGGTGACCGAACGGTTCGGCATGTTGGACACCGATTCTCGTACGATCACCGAAGTTCAGGAGCATTGCGCTGGGTAAGAAATTGGATAGGTAACCATTAATCAAAAACAAAGATCTTACAGTAGGTAACCTTCGGTTATCACAAGACCCAGTTCTGTTCGGGAGAGAGGATGGAGAGTTTGAAGTTAGTGCAACAGCTGCACTCCCCTTGTATCAACCTCTCGGCAGCCCGAATTAGTGGAGGAATCCTGCTGTTTGAGTTGTACCATGTTGTACCGTCCTTCGGAAGGGACGATGGTGGTCCCCTTGGTGCTTTCAGACAGAAGAAGGCTCCGTACCGGCACCGGATTAAGGGTTTCCCCTCTTATTTGTTAGGTTCATGATCACCCTAATTATCACCCTATTATTCAATGACCCCATATGACCAATGTCAAAGAGGTAAAAATCGAGACTCGAGTGCGTCGTTAAACACCACATAACCACAATAGTAGAATTTCTCAGTACAACGTATTGGTTAGCTTCATTTGCGTTCTGTGTATTGCCGATACCTTGGTATGGGTTTATTAGTTCATCCCAGATCCAACTGCAACTGTGAAAGGCTTTAGGTACTAAATTCTCCCGTCAAAACCATGAGCGTGAACAAAACAAGCAAATTATTTTATCGAACTAGCCCACTCTTTTTTGCATATATCTTGTAGAAGTAGAATAGAACCAGTTAACACAACCAAAGCCACTACCCTAAAGCATACATCAATTCCACGTGCGATCAACGATCAATACCACTTCCTATCAATTCATTTATATTTTACGACATGCCACCTGCAAAGCTCACGAAGCTATTAATTGAGCTTAAGCTGTACATGCATCGTGTTCGTCGATAAAAGTAAAATGCTTTTATCGGCCGCGAATGTGCGATTTATAGTCGTTCGATCTGTTATAGGGCGCCTGCCGCCGACTGCCGCCAACCATCGCGTAAAATAACAGTCAAAGAAACAAAAAAGTCCTGATTGCATTCTTTACGCTATTTCCTGGAGAAGGAGAGTTGCTTCTGGATGACAAATAATCATTCTTCGTCATAGAAATCTTAATGGACGACTAGTGATAAAGGAATTCCAGAGTCAATCAACGTTGGGGGACAATGCTTTTCTTATGGCGTTAAAA
>QKMV01002121.1:0-14004 GCA_003287335.1 Lednia tumana
TTAAAATATTCTACATTTTATATTGTATGGATTTTTGTATTGTAACTGTAATGTTGTACTGTACAACTTGATTTTCCACTCAACCGGGGAAGTCAATACGTTTGAAAGTTTAGTACATTTCAGGAAAGTTTCACCAGATCATAAAATGTATACATTTTCCTATCTCTAGGCCCAGCAACTGCAACACCACCACCAGAGCCAGCTGAACTACTCGCAGACACAACCTAACCCTCAAGCCAACACGAATACAACGGTGTCGATGTCGAGGCTTAACCCACGGGCGCCCGACTTCTCTCTCCACGTTTCGAATAAACCTCCGCAGCAGCAGCAGCAAGCCAACATGTTTAACCCGACGCCGCCGTTCCACCAACGTTCCGGCGTCTTACCTCCACCGCAGAACCCCAACCTGATGGCGAACATGAACTACCCGCTGAACAAGGCTAACATGGGACAGTTTCATCCGCAAAGCACACCTGCATCCAATA
Source organism: Lednia tumana (assembly GCA_003287335.1). NCBI lineage: Eukaryota > Metazoa > Arthropoda > Insecta > Plecoptera > Nemouridae > Lednia > Lednia tumana. Next base: position 486 of record QKMV01002121.1, read on the forward strand.
TGGTCACCAATGGGCAGCGATGGCCTATGTTCACGCACCCTTTCCATCCGCCGCACCACCCCGAGATGGTTGGTCAGCTGAACTACCCAACGTCGCTAGCGCACATGAACACGCTCGGCGGCAACCTGAACCATCCGGGTAACGACCTTTTGGCCAGCCTGGAGAATGGGATGGTCGGCGGTGGCAATTCGCCGGCCATCTCTCCTAACGCTGGGCCGCCAGAAACGCACCACCACAAGATGGAGGACCGCAAGATCATGCCGATCGGTACAGAGAGGGCGTCGTGGAAGACGCACAGCAATCAAGGCGGACTCTGCGCGGATGTTGACCCGACGTCGTGGATGCTGGGCGGCGGTGGCAACGAACCGAAGATGCCAGGATCGTCGTGGGCGGGGAACATGGGCCAGGCGGTCGACAGGCACCAGTTGTACCGGTCGAACCAGAACCAGTTTGGCCGCATTCCGCAAGACGACCTAGGACACATGATGGACGCGTCGTTCCAGGTACTTTTTCTCCATCTGTTTATGTGTGGATCTGCGACAGCTTCGTGTGCTGTACCTGCACTTGTAGTTTCAGTTGTAATTACAGCTTTCTTGTTAAAATGCAAACGGTTTTGAGTGTAACCATAACCATTCACCAAGTGCGACCCTAAAATATATTGCTCGTGATTCCAAAGTTTCACCTACTGTGTTTTAAGCCCAATTTGCAGCCAGGGTGCACTCTTTTGTTTCAATGTATTTTTTTAGTATTATAGCAACTTTTGAAGTGCATGTAATTGACAATAATTAACAATATCCCTGAATGTTTAGGTACAGAAAATAAGTTGACGGTAATACCGCTTGTGAGTTGTTAATATAAAGAACTCTAATGTAAAGAAGAGGGGGATGTTTTTGGGCAACTGGATAACCTCATTTCTCTTTGCAGCAGTCTGGCCACCCGGACAACCTGAATTCTTTTCACAACGGAAGCAGCGCTTCTGCGGCAATCTCACTGATACACCACAGCCTACAGATGATGCCGCAATTCAACCCTAACGCAACCGATATGGGACCACCTGATTCAATCAAGATGGAGCCCACTAACTGGGACGGAACTTCTCGCATTAATTTACCAGACGTGCAGGATAAGCAACATGTAAGTTGCGACAACTCGCGTTCTGTGTATCATCTTTAATCTCAAACCTCTGAAATGAGTCGCCCACAAAAACAACAACAACCAACCGTCTCTGTATGCTTCTCTTTCAGGGATGGCCTGCCAAATGGAATCACTAAAATATATTGATAATTCTAGCAGACTGTTTGTGCAGAGACGTTGACTTAAAAAAGAAAATCTTCAAAGTATCAACTTTTTTATTTGAAAACATGTCCATCTGTAGCTGAAGTGCTTTGCTCTTTTCATCTAGTATTTGGGACAAAATATTTGGTAGCTATGTTAGAATTTCCCTCTGGTGATCTTTCTCTCTGTGGTTTAGAATTAAATTGGTTTTCTTTATATATGCATTAATATTATCATGATTTTTCAAACTCCGTTTTTCTGCTGCCGGCTTTTATGAAAAGTCGCGATGCATACATAATTATTACCATAGTTAAAAATACATTATATATGATTATAAACGATAATATTGTCAATCAATGCCAGCCTGCTTGTTCCGATCATTGAGTTTCGATGCGATTCGCTCCGTCGGTCGATTGGCCAATTGAGTCGACGTCGACGCATTAACACGCAAAAGAGGATTGTTTTAGTGGCCACAATGGACATTTGATTGCTCTCGTCCCATGCGGTAAAAACAGATTCGAGGGCTGTCAATTACCTTTGATGTATCGATTAATATTAGAGCCACATCTATCATCGGAAATGTAGAGGTTTAACAATTATCACATGATGAGGTGTACATAAAATATTTGGAACCAGGATATAATTTAGCTCCTTTAAAATATTTTTTTGCATGTTTCAACTTTTGGTTGACAAAAATATGCTTGTAGTTAACAAAAAATAAATAAGAAAATAATTACTGCAATGGCATTCGTTGATATTCACATATTGTATTATTGATTTAGCCTTTGAATCACATGCTCTAATCGTGCTGACAAAGTCATTGTGCTAGACTGCTAATGACGCACCGAGACGTTCTTCTTTAGTGCTGATGTCATAAAAATTTTGCTTGAACCAAGCAAACACTAGCAGCATTTCTCGAATAGTTATGTAGCCTACATCTTTATGTAGTAGCCCATGACTTCGTTTTATAAAAAGTTTATTTGCGTCTGTAGCCTCCGCTAGTTGATGGATTGATTGATGGTGGGTGTGTAGAGTAATAGTATGTTTCTATTGTATGTTATCCATGATTAGCATACTACTTATTATTAAATTAGCCATTTTATTAGAAGGTCCACTGGTAAAGACAGCTGTTTTGTGGTGAGAGCTCACTCATTTTTCTTGCCCCTTGCGTTGATGTGGCACTCGACCGAGTTTCTTGATGTGGTAGGTGTCAAACGGAAAGCCCTGCCAAAAATTTCACGCTGTGGTAACATGATGGTCCTTCAGAGGTAATGCCTTATTGCACAAATAGCACTACGGGGTTGCTGCTTGCTATGCAGTCCCAAAGATGGCTGCTGGACATTCATGTTAAAGGATTATGTAATAATTTAATTGCTTGTACATGAAGACTTCAAAATATATCTTTATGCACCGTGAGTCAAGCTTTATGTAAATATGCAACGTTTTAATTTAATTCCTCTTCACCCTTCAGTGTTTATTAATTCAATTTCTTATCGGTTTTAAGAAGACATGCAGCGGCAGATAAAATGGGGCATGGCGACACATTCAGTTCTGTGAGAACTGAAGAAGAATTGTCATGTGAAAGTAAAACATGGTAAAATCACTTCCATCCACATTTTATTGTGTTTATTAGTGTAAAATATATTTAGGTGTAAATCTTACAAATTAAGCACACACATGCAGGAACATTATATGATATTATTGTAGAAAAATACGAGTTTTTTTATAATTCAATGTGTCTCTGCATTATTCTTGTTTCTAAGTCCAAATGCAGCTTGTCAACTTTTCTTGCCTGCTTCTTGATGATATCTTCCATTAGCAGCATACCATCTAATTTATCACCAGAAATTTTTGGTGTTTTCTTCTCATTATTCAATGCTGCTTCTGCATGAAGGTGGCGTAGCTTGAGGAGACGGTTCTCGTAATGCAGCAGCTCCACCTAACAAAACACATCTCATGATGTAAGGGATGTACCACATAGAACATGTGATACAGCCGAACAGCAATTCTATGAATGTTGCGCTGTGAGAAAGACTGAACACAGTCTAAAGTGGTAAGATATCTGTCGGACATGTAGTTTTTTGCCAGTTATTTGTCAATACCAAGTAATGATTAATCGGTGGTTTCCAGAGCCATATTTATTTATTGGTTCACGGTTTTCTTCTGTTTGGTTCGGAAGAAACTTCTTACCTACAGAGCACAACCGAAGAAAACCGGAACCAATGCCAAGTAACTATCATTTCTAGAATATTTCAGGGGAGAGTTTTAAACTTTTAAATTTCTTTACTGTCACGAATAGAAATAATGTTTTAATAATTAATAAACAACATAGTTTTGATATAATTATGATCATAATACTTAGACGTCACTTACGCAGAATTGCAATCGGTTGTTCATGATACGCAGACGTAAAATGCAGACTTACTAGAGAACTAGGTCACACGTCATGGTCTAACACTAATATATAGTTAAAAAATTGATACTACAATAATCTGTGCGCCAAGTTGTACGGCAGCCATTGTTGAATCGCGCAGGTAGGTGGTACTGTAATCAAAAGTGGCAATCTAGCATCCAGCCAGCATCTTTTTACATTATTGCAAGATTTTAAGTTGCATTTTCAAGCTTTTTTACTGGTGGGATACACTATGTTGTGAGAACGTGCCAATGAGATGCCAAATCTATCGCCAACACCGTTTGGAAAAAATGTTAGTTACGCAGTATTGGGGAAGCCTTCGATCATCCAACCACTGTTGTGTCCTACCCTGAGAGATTCCAACTCATCGGCAGAGAAATCGGTGTCCAGAGCAATCTTCCAGAGCCCTTGCACCTTGGGCTCAATGAACTCTTTGCTGTTTGGCCCCTTAGCTGCTAGTCTGTGTAATCGGTCGTAGCCGTCTCGTACACTTTGGTGAGTGTCTCTCAGCATGTTTGCTTTATGCGTGTAGTCTTTGCTCGGAACCTCTTCCTCGTTTTCAATCAAATCGTTGATCTTATCTAAAGTGTTGTCAACTGAGTCTGGAATTTGCATGAAAATAAGAAATTTGTTTAAAAAAAGACCTGGCATGGTGTTTGGCAGAGGTGACGACAACTTACTCTTTGTGCTTTCCTTCTCGACGTCTTTGTATAGTGAGTGATACTGATCAATCTTTTCTTGGTGATGATTGAATTCCTCTTTCAGAGCTAAAAGCTCCTCTGATGTAAATCCTGCTTTTTCAGCTTTGTCCCACAACTTACTCAGCTTTTTGTCTTTAAATCGACTCTTGTTAATGTAATCATCGGAGGCATCGTTAAAAGCCTTGTGTTGCTTGTACTTCTTTGCATCGTGGACATCTTCAAAATGCTCCAGCAGATCATATGAGCTCATAATACCTTAACACAAAATTATCATTATTTAAATATCTCATTGGAAGTTTTATGAAATTTTGGCTACATTACAATTTTACTGCAAATGTTAAATTAGTACCTGTGAGCTTCCTTCGCATCTCTGTCTCTTTGAGACCTTCTTTGTCATTCCCATCTGACTTGAGCTTCTTCCATGCTAACTCTTCTTTGTCGTGAATCTTCAATTCACTGTACAGCGATTTTAATTTAGGCTCCGTTATTCTCTAAAAGCAAAAACATTTCGTAAAAACTTAGAATTAAGGTGGTAATAGTGAAGACATTTTTAAAGAGCTAGATCATATGAGAATTGCCAAATACATAACAGTAGCTAAGCCCCTAGTCTTTGGGGGACCAAAACATCATGTTGCAACTACTTTGTCACTGCTCAAACATATCAAAATTCTAAAAAGAAATTGCCTGTGCTGCAAGGCTCGCTGTTGCTTCTAGCCTTTATTGAAGCATAGAGACAGATTTTTTGAGTTTTCTAATGCGGCAGGTCTGAGCGTAGGTAATTATTAAACATCCAAACAGTGCATCATTCCCTCAATTCAAAACTGCCTGCGGCACTAAAAACAAAGGTCTTTTTTAGTCATTTGGGGACTTATTATAATATATTTTCTGATCTTTTTTCCATCAAACCAAACTTTTATTAAGTACTGATTCAGTTTCTGAGTTAAAGGACCGAACATTCCCCAAGTATCTAGGGAGCTGCTCTTAAGTGCCATAAATCTGGACATTTTTATTGGTTTTATATTTCTATGATAACCTCGAAACGTTTGGGTGTGGCTACTATTTTAGAGCTATGAAAGGGAATCTGCACTATTGAAATATTACTTCGTGAGTACGGTAATAACTACCAGTTGGGCTTTTGACCACAGCAAATTAAGTTTGGCCATGCGAAATGGTTTCTCCAGAGTTCTGAAGTTTATTGAAGGCGGTAGATCAGCAGGTTCCTCCACATTTGCTTCTGCTGAGTACTTGTTGGCACCATACACAACATTTACTACAAATAATATCACCCCCAACGTAATGACTTTCCGTAACATGGTTGAGTACTTAATATATATAACGAACGTAATATAACAATTCAGCTTTGAGATATCACTGCTGTAGCATTGTAGAGCTAGACACTGGACACAGACGTCAGACGCACACGTCACTCGGCACCCCTATGAAAGGTCAATTGAAGAAAATCGCCACGGTTAGTTTACTTTTGCATTGGGCTGATGTTCTGTGCTGCAGTACTGCAGAAAATTAATATGCCAAAGATTGTAAGATAGTTTGGATAACAAAAAATGAAACATTACTCTGAAATGACGAAGATATGGGAATTTTCATATTCCACGCTTTAATTTGAAAGTCCCTCCAAGGTATTCGTCGCTACAGGACGCTGTCCATTCTCCAGTGGAATATCTTTCGTACGAACATCTTTGGAAATTGAAAATACCTCGACTCGTTCGTTTGCCTACGCTAGTGTTGTCGTTATCGAATCTGGCCATTAGATTCAATGATATCAATATTCGTTTCTAATTTTTGATAAAAATGCTATTCTGTTGTGCATTATGTTAATAAGCGTTGACCGTATTCCATCGATGTAAAGTTATTGGCTTGTTAGCGAAGATTGTGACAACCTTGCCAAAGCTAGTATTTTGGTGTTTTGCTTGTGGAGCATTGGGTGACATTTTATCATGGCGACTCATGCCAAGAAGTTTGGCACTGTTTTCGGTTTCCGCTTTATTGTCCTTAGTAAAAGATGCCAAATATGTCAATAATCCACTAAGTGTTTCTCAGTAAGGTAAGAAACGTTTTAGGATTTCGCTTGTGTAACAATTTATTCAATCAAGTATGTAGTTTGGCCCTAAAGCTCAGGTAGGTACCTAGATTCTATGTGGTAGGTAGCTAGCACCAGCTCATTTCTAAGCCTTAGAAGAAAACTAACTGGCGTTACAGTGAATGAAATACGAAATACCATACAGCCCATGCTCCAACCAAATATGGTGATGTTCTTTCTATGCACTTTTATCAGCTCCAGTAGTTGTACATATCTTTTTTATTTTTTCCATTTTGAAGATTCTGCACCTGCCAGTAAATCGTTGTTATTACTGATTATTGTGATCATAGCTCACTGGTACAGAGCTGGTAATATATGTGAAAGCCTTGCAAGAAAAATACATACTTAACCCCTTACCTTCTGTTTGGACAGGACGTGTGGCATAGGTTAGCACCTGTTACAAACCAACGGGCAATGACCCAGTTTTAGCAGTGCTTACCTTACCCACCTACTACCTATCATGTCTACTTGCAGAGCTAGGAACGTATATATTTAATTTATCTAATGACTTATTTTAGGCTCAAAAATGTCTCGTGGGTATCGAATGCACAGCCGCAAACTGAATGCTGCATCCCATGCCAGCATCCAGTTCGACAAACTTTTAAACGAGAATAGCAATCGTCCTACAGCTTCTAAATCATCTGGCACACTTGGAAAATGGGGTGTCATCTCGTGCACTTCAATAAGAAGTGCCACTGTCAAAGGTTAGATAATTGTAACTACCTACCTCTTCTAAACAGTGTTTAGCAAAAATGGCAATGGAAGAAATGGTGAAATAAATACACTTCACGGGAAATAATGGCAAAATGTTGGTATGTTGAAAGTTGAAACCATCACCAATATGGCAGAAATAATGGCCGAGTCTCATTTACTGCACATTCTTTTACTGTTTGCGCGATGTGCGACCCTTTCATTTGATTATGTGGTGTTTAACGACGCACTTTATTGACAACTGGCCTTGTGGCACTAGTCGAATTGCGTCGTTAAATGATAGGATGATAATGAGGGAGACTATGAACTTAACAGGAAAGTGGGAAAACCTGGTACTGGCACATAGCCTAATCCTGTCAAAAAGCATCAGGGGTTACCACCCCTTAACGTCCCTTTCGAAGAACGGTACAACTCGAACAGCTTGGGATTCCTTTAATCCGTGCTGTCGAGAGGTTGAGGGTGGGGTAGTGGGCTGTACTACCTTCAAACCTCCGAACCTCTCTTCCAAAGAGAAATTGACCTTTGTATGAATGGTCTTCCATCCAGCCAGTTGGTCTATTGCCATGTTGATCAACTTTGGTGATCTCAGGAGATCCAGTGTATCCAAAATGCCAAACCGATTGGTTGTGACCCTTTATTTTCTAACACTGCCTACAGCCTGCTACACGGTTGAATTTTCTACCCAAGGTACTGGCTAGTAGGGAAAACGAACACGATATGGTATTAACGTGAAGAATATTAATATCACTTCAAAAATACCTGCCTACTATAAGAATAGTATAAGAACTTGAACCCTGGAACCAGTGTTGCAATGGCCATGTAACCCAGAGGCAGGTATTTTTGAAGCGATATTAATATTCTTCACATTAATACTAGTCGTGTAAATGGCTTTAATTTGTAATCCTTGTCCCGTTAGGGTATCTTGTACTAGTTCAAATGTAACAAGTAATTTTACGGGTACAAACTTACTACCAGGATAACCCCAAAAATATGTGGCCAGTATATAAACTTACTACCATAACTAGCTGCAGAATATGTAGGCAGTAGGGGAATAGATCAGTGAGGTAACTGTTGCGTTCATTATTTCAATCACAATTTAAGGCCGGAAACGTTCAGCATCCCGTGAAGTGTGTTTGGAAACTACTCTGGTTAACCTGAGCTTTCAAATCAGCTGTTCTTAAACTCTTAGGGGTAGGGGAGTTGGCTATTTCTGACAGATTGCATTGCTAGACGAAAATGACATGTGAAATCAAGCAAATTTAGCGACCTGCCGGCATATTTTCATGGGTGACAGAAGTTACCAAAATAATAGCAATCATATCAGGAGAATTACACTTTCATAAATCTTTAGACAGAACTGCAAGTCTGTTGTAACCTTGTCTATCGCATGTTATAAAAATTCCATTTCTGACTTCAGCATTCTGTTGCATATTGATACTCCAGAAGACATAATTTCTGGTAATGAACAAAATTTTTATTAAATACAAGAAAAGGACCCTGGGGCAGGATATAGGCAATGTGAGAAAATAAAGGGTCACAGGCTGTGTAGGTATACAAGATTAGGATTGTAAGAATAGAGCATTTGCATTTGTTCATATTGTGCTGCTATTCTGGCACCTTTCGTCCCGTTCTGCCATTTATTCCGCCCTATTTCGCCATTAGTACCGTCAGCATTTCCAACCACCCTTCATTACGCCATTATGTCGCCATTTTTTCCATTGACTATTACCCTTCTAAACATGACATTATATGAGTATCTAGTATATACCTAGTTCAACAAGAGAGTGGTTGGACGTACAATGCTAATTAAAGAGTAGAAGCTGGCGTCTCAGTAAAGAAACAGAGCATAGCTTGAGCTTTCTCACTCAAATTTGATGTAAGGTCATTTATTTTCTCCCGTGTAAAAAGTATCTCAGTACATATGCACAGGGGACCACTTGGATCTCCTTGCCCCAAAATCTTCCTTCTTACTACTGTGATTCCCTGGCTGCACTTTAGATTAGGTATTCAAATTGAAAACAGTTTTCTTTCTAAATAGCCATTTAAACTTACTTTTAGGTCGCAAGGAAGAACTTCTGATTGCCAAAAGAAAGCGTGTTGCAGAATACACTAATCGAAGTGCCAAACTTCCTACCCCTTCTACGGCGGACCCTTTCTCATTCGACACGGATCCTAATGACAAAACCAAAACAAAGGGGAAAAATTTCCCAGAGCCAACAGCTACTCCTGTCAAGCCAGTCATCAAGCCAAAAAAGTTTTTCAAAAGTCGTAATGCAGATCCAGCACCCAAAGAAGATGCAGCGCCAGTTTTCCCTGGAAGCAATCGTAGTGGTGGGGCAACTTACGGCGGCAAGAAGTATGCCAAGGAACCTCTTGCTGGGGGGGAAGCGGCATCGCTTGGCTCGAAAAAGTTCTTTACATCTAAAAAGCTGTCTGCAGAAACGGCTGTTTGCGAACAAACTGAGGCAATGAATCTATCCAGTCCTACCAAAAGTCCAAGTCCCATCAAAAGCCCAAGTCCGACCAAAAGCCCAAGCCCAACAAAAACTCCAAGTCCGTCAAAAGTTGAAAATAAACCTCCGATCGTGCTCAGGATATTCAAGGGAACGTCCCATCTAGTTGGCAACGAAAGTGACAAGAAGGGTACAGTTGTACAACCCAACACTGCCAAGCCTGCTAGTGCCGTTGATAACACAACCGTTCGAAGTGTCCGCAGCACGAGAAGTACGAGAAATTACTCTGAAATCGATGATGACTTGCAGTTAAGATCTTCAATTGAAAGTAAAAAACCCAGTAGATCTCCCAGCAATACTCACTTAGAGCTACCAAAAAAATCTAAGAGAACTAGAGCCGCAGAAGCAAGAGAAACGACTGCATCCGTCGTGAAAGATATTGTCGTCCCCACCATGGATTCAGCCATGGATGAAGCTTTAGATGCGCTGGATTCAAACACTCATTTTGGGGATTCTTTGAATAAAAATGCTGTATCAACTCCTGTAGATTATAATCCAGGGAATGAAAGTGCTTCGTCAATAAACAGTACTCAACCCAACATTTCTCAAGATGAAGCAACGTTAGCAGTCCCCTCTGGTAGTAGTAAAGATGCTACAGAGACTATCACTGAGAGTGTGAAAGATATTGAAACTGAAGAACAGCTGCTGAAAGCAAGTGAGTTATTGGCTAGCACTTATGTTGACTTCAATTCGGCCGCAGAACAATTGTTGAAGCCGAAGTTAAACGCAGCGACAGATCCAGAGGCTACAGAAAAAACAAACTGGTTTTCTGATAGTGAGGATGATAGTAGCAGTATGAATGACCAACTCGCTGCAGCTGCCGTACTTAACGTGACTGACTCGGTGAAAGTAGACGTGACAAGGAAAGATGAATTCGAAGAGGCCATTCTAGAAAATCCTGTGGTTGGGACGAGTTCGCCAGCCACGAAAAAAGGTAGCATATTCAAGAGTCGGTCTATGCTGACAGGCGGCAACAAGAAGCGGTTGGCGTTGTACAAGCATAAGTGGTCCGACAATGACAAGCCGGGAGAAAAGGCAGGAGCGGCAGGCAAGCCAGGCACCGCACAGCCTGGAAATGTGTATGCGGAACTCGATGAGGAATTTGAGCCGACCAAATTGACGAGGGTCACGTCTTGGCCCATGACTGAAGCAGATAGCCTTGATCTGGATGAAGCTGAGGCAATCACAAGTGTCAAGTGCACAAAGAAAGCAAAAGGGGTGTGTACTAATTATACATTAACTTCAGCCAAGTAATTCAGGGCTGCCACTGTCACCACTTTTTGTCACTTTTGTAACAAATTGATCACTATTTCTTGAATCTTCCTGTAATCTCAAACATTAAAATCATGTCATGATGCAAGCCACAGAGCCTCACTTTAGGCAAGAATTGATGCCTTGTACTGAGAAGCATGGAACGCAATAAATGCCAATTGATTGTGGTCACTTTTTAATCACTATCCAGCAGGGACTGAAACCATTTGAAATTTTGGTTTTGGTTTTCGTTCTTCCCTCTTTTTTTTACCGCACTGGGTTTTGCGTTTTCAAAAAAATACCGGTTTTCGTGCATTTCAAAAAAATGTACATGCGATTGGGTGAAGTGAGAAAAATTTTGGGCTTTTTTGCTTACATATCTCGAGGCTCGAACCCATCTAAACCCTTGTCTCTTTCAAATCGTTTTCAATTAAAAAATAAGTCAAATTGTTCATAATTTTGAGATTTCTACGCACCCACTGTAATCTTCCAATTACGAAAGGGATTATTAGGGTCTGCTTATGAATTACCTTGAACACCAGAGTCCACAAATCTTATTTATTTTGTTTATTTTCTTGCTGAATTATTGTTTTAGTTGGTATTACAATTGGTATTATTATCAATTTAATGGTACATATTGTAAAAAAAAAAATCAAAAATCACATTTTAAAATGCAGAATGGTGTTTCTCACAGTAAAATTTTCTGCCAAGTGCTTTGCAGACTTACGTAAAATTAATTGAAAATTTTGAATTTTTAGTGGCTTTTAGGCCACTGCCAAATAAATAATGGTTTGATTCCAGTTTTGGTCAATGGATATGTAAAAATATCAGTTTTGAAAATATTGCTTTTTTCCTGTTTTTGATTTTGGCTTTAGCCCTGACTATCCTATCATTTTTTGGTCACCTTCTTCTTAAAATTGTCACTTAGAGTGAAATCACAGCCTTGAAGTGGTAGTCATGCTAATTTCTCACTTTCTTGTGTCTGGCTGTAACAAGTATAGGAGTGAGCTGAGCATGCCATCGCAATTATGTAAATGATTTTCTTTTACAGTTTTACACAGTTGTTCGCAACGTTAAAAAAGCCCACCAGATCCAAGAATCCGGTGAATTTCAGGAATTTAACGACGATGTCGAGTACATTCTGGATGCTCTTCAAGACACGTTTCCTATCGGAACTAGGTATGTTGCAGAAGATAACATTTATGACGCAAGTCTTCATGGCTTGATCCCTTTTTTTTTGCAAAAACTTTACCTACACATTTCTCTCTTAATTCTAGGTGTTTATCAGCAATAACCCTCGCTTCGAAGTGTATGGCTCCTGCTTTCCGAATGCACGTAAGAGCTCACGGGACAGTTGCGAAGTTCTTCCGAGCTTTGCATGATGCAACCAAAGACCAGGTATGATTCCACATCGTGCTTTTGTTACAGTACCGCTATGGTTCCAATGCTTGGCCTAGAACTCGGTTAACCTGTGCGCAACTCTCTAAAAACGTAGTATTCGTTGTATATAAAACCTGTAACGACCTCGACCGCAACGAATACTATTTTGACTAGGACATTAATAATATGTTATAACTAATAGCCTGATTTACATGGCTACTGTTTTGATGAAATCTCGGATAAATAGTTTTGTCAAATATGTGATGACTGGTGAGTGGTCCGATGACATAGACATTGCAAGAAAACTTGCGAAAGAAAATTCAACTGCTGCTTCAATTGTTGTTTATGTTAATTATAAGTCCCTTGATGCAATTTTTAGGTTGGGATTTGGTCGTATTCTTTGAATCTTCAGAAAGAAAATAGAATAGAGTATAACTATACTTGTAGTAGGTTCCATAAAGAAAACATGGGTTGATCAATGAAATATTTTAATTTGTTGAATAATTGACCGTGTAATTAGTGACGAGTGCAGTGTAACTTTCAAAACTGAAACTTTCATATTTGAACTTTTCATAGGGTGGCTTCCAAATTGTATGAAGCTTCAAAGAAATGCTACCCAATCAAACTCGATGCTAAGATTCCTCCAAAAATATTCAGTTCCACTTTCTGTTGTAGTTTTCTGGGTGGTTAAATTTCAAGTTGAACATACTTTCTGTTAGGGCTGTTGTGGGGTAAAACCAGGGAAGAAAAAGAAAGTGCCATGAGAGTTGAGTGTAGACGCTTCACTCGCCTGCTCGATCCTTGAATCCAAAAGTCTAACTAAAAGGTTACTTAAAGTAGATTTACTAATGTATATCATAGAACGTTGACATAGCTATGCAAGGTGGTCATTGCTCCATTACTTCATGCATTATATTAACATTGTATAAACAAATGATGAGGAATAAATTGAAATTGTCATTCAACCAGGAAATTCACGAAAGTTTCGCCTACAATGAAATTTCTATTGTTACTCATAACTTTTTTTTTTTTTTTTTAACTGTTAATAACTGGGTTAAGCTGCTGAAAACTTCTAACAAACAAACTGCCAATGTACGCTAACCTTGCTGAAAGCTTTATCTGGGCAAGCTTGGCAGATTTTTATATAGTTATTAACAGTTATTAAATTATATAGTTT
>QKMV01002122.1:0-14000 GCA_003287335.1 Lednia tumana
CTTCAAAAATACCTGCTTACTCGAGGACTTGAACCCTGGACCTTTTGCTTACCGGGCAAATGCTCTACCACTGAGCTGTACCTTGCTTAGTTCAGTGGTTAGAGCTTTTGCCCGGTTAGCAAAAGGTCCGGGGTTTGAGTCCTCGAGTAAGCAGGTATTTTCGAAGTGATTTTAATGTTCCTAAAACACATTGAAGCTAGGATATAAAATCTTGAGTTCTGGATGACACTTAATTTATCACGGTATTGAGTCACCAGTCACTTTGTATTGTAAAAATAACGGAATATAGCTCAACCACTGGCAGAACAATAGTTTATACTCTAACGAAGTTTACGAATAGCCATATTTCTGTAGAAATACAATATTAATAATGAGCTCAAAGATAATTCAAGTGCGTGGGAATTGGAAGATTTCAGATTTTCCCACAAAATGTGTGCATTTGTTACTGTATCGTATAGGTTGTCTCTTGACATGCGGCATTCATACATTTTGTGTGATCTGAAATTAACAAGAAAAATAAAGTTGAACAACTCACATACTGCTATATCTTAGCCTGTTCAGTGTTCAATACCATTATACTGTTCTTTATGCTACAATTTGCTACAAATCATGTAAATAGATATCTTTTACGACCACCTAGAAGGTCTGGCATGGCAGGGAGAAATAGGAAATTAGTTGCCTGATTACAAGGATCCCCTACTTAGTTTGACTGATTTTATTCACTTGATTGATTTATCAGTATTGGATCAGCGTAGTGAGCGTAGCGTAGACTTTATTTTAACTTACCATAAAAAGGGTGGTGATATTTTTTAGTTTTTTTTAGTTTTTCTGTGTGTTTGTTTGCGCACTGCAGGCCAAGTACCTGAGCCGATTTCAATAAAATTTTCAGGGACCTTCGATTTTGCTGCACTTAGACCTGCTAACTTTTTCAGCGCAAAATATTTTCACCGATAATCGTATTTCTGAAAAAATTTCATGATTTTATTGACTTTCTCCACTATTTTTTTGCAGTCTGTATGCCAAACAGCTGCGTCAATTTCAATGAAACTTGCAGAATATCTTTGAGAGGTGTAGCCAAAGATTGGTGTAGCTGTGATACAATTTTCAGCGTATTTGGTTCAGTTGTTTTTGTGGAATCAGCGTTTTTGTGATCATTTTAGAGTTTATTCGACTTTGTCACACTCTACAGACCAAAGTTTTGCATTTTATTTTGTGAAACTTTCGAAGGTCGTTTAAAATATCTGAACAAAGATTATATCCAATTTTGAAAGCGTTCTGAAATGTCTGTCCCTTTATAATTCAATATGTTTGTAGGTTTTTCTACCGGGTTTCCGGGTTTCCCCTCTTCCTTGTTACGTTAACTTTCACCCTCATGATTATACCATAGAAAAAGGAGCTACTTTTTCTATGATTATACCATCATTCACCGACGCCAATAGACCAGTGCCACGGGGCCAGTTGTCAATACAGAACGTCGTTAAACACCACGTAGTTCAAATAATTAAAGATTTTATTGAGGTGACCGTATGTGACTAGATAAATAGACACAGTTGCCATTTACAGAGGATTTTTTAAATTTATGTATTTTATGGATGGTATTTATTCAAGTTTAAAATAAATACTATGGTCATCCAGCAAGGGTTTAAATTAAGCGTTACGGCGAAGCCCTAGTATCTACTTACATTTTAACGGATAAGTTACTTATCAGAAACTAATGAGATCATCAGACACCAGTTATGGCTCGTTATAGGTACAGGGTTAACCATATAAATAGTATAGCTACTTTTTCCTACACTCTATAGACGACTTGCAAAAAGGCTTAATCCAGAGTCAATAAGGCTAAATCAAAACGTATTCCCATAAGTAATGCATTGTCAAACAAATTTTTATCGTCTCTGGAATGGCATTTTGCAAGTGGTCTATTGGTCGGTTCAATTTTAGTGACTGTCCTTAAAATTTGCAATGAATAGCTTAGGAATTAGGTTTGACGTTTAAATGACGTTTGCATAATAAGTAGTCTTACATTAGGTATTTATTGCTTTGGCTTACCTTAGACATTTACTTAACACCTTCTCGTCTCCGAAAGTAAAATGCGGAGCAAGATGGACTCCAAGATTCTAAAATGCAGCATATTTGGTGCCGTGATTCGAAATTGGGCTCGTTCACAAATTTCCCGCGTAGCACATTTTTCAAGTGGTTCCGCGCTACACTCGCCGTAGCCTCGCCCATCTTTAGTGTAATGGAACGCCCCCTGTGCGACTGATGGGAACTTCACGAGAAGTCTTATTTTCCTAGTGTTTATGTGAATTTCAATGGATTTCTTACGTTTATAGTGTCAAAATGTGGTCGAAATGCACGAGCTTAGTTAAAATGAAATACGATTTAACCTAATCGTATTCACATTCTCGTATTCTCGACAGAGTAGCGTTAATTGTCTGACAGTTAACTTCGTTCTGTCAGTTTTCTCAACCATTGGTTTTATGGCCTAATGGTCAAGGACCCTGACAGTATTTACTCTCCTGTCCATACGGAATCACCTCTAGAACTCTCTGTCGATCATATCGAAGATCTAGATGACATCAAAGTGATACACAAAATGCCGAATGTGACAAGGAAATGGGAATCGTTCCCAGGAAAAAATCGGTTCTGTTGCGATGGACGGGTTATGATGGCTCCGCAAACAGGCGTCTTTTACATCACCGTTGGCCTCATCGTTGGAACAAGCGGGCTGTTCTTCGTTTTTGAGTAAGCTCAGTCTAAATTACACTACCGAACTTAATTTATGAACCATCGTCTGTAGTGACGTTTCACTGTCTTTTCTGCCGGCTTGCTAGCAAATTACCAGAGCATGACTGGGCCATTGTTTGTTGTCGAGCGTTTCATCCTTTCTTGTAACAACTATTAACAGGTCGTAGTACATAATTGATAGCTAAGCCTAATCATTGTCATCTTTTCACAGCTGCCCATACCTCGCCACAAAGATAACGCCGGCAATTCCTGTGATAGGCGTTCTTCTCTTCCTGTTTGTCATGTCTGCTCTACTACGAACAAGTTTCAGCGATCCAGGGGTTATACCAAGAGCCACTGTGGACGAAGCAGCTTACACAGAGAAAACAATAGGTAGGTTCCTTACAAATTAACAGCCCCTACTGTTTAAAGCCTGTCCCATGTTGCACCCATCTGCTAGATGTGTAGAGTCTGGTCTGCCTACCAATTCAAACTGCGGAGTAATTTATACGCTCTTTTCTTTGTTTTACAAATAATTGAGTTTTATTACCAGTAAGCAAATCATATCAAAGAAAATCAAAGAGAGTTTCACATATTCTAAATGCTATATATGCTAAAATATTATGGCATCAGACAGGGTAGCATAGCAAAAATAGTCTCCAATGAAAATAACTGTCACCTTGTCAGATCTAGATATTTAAAAAAACACGGCAGTTGATAGCTAGATACATTTTAGTCATTGGGGCTTGTTAAAATATTTGCTAGGCTCATATTTCGAATTCTGTATATCACTGCTATTTCATACAGCCTTGAACAAACGTTTATTGCATAATAATGATGCCTATCAGAATTGGCCTAGCTAATTACGTGGGAGATAGAAGGTAGGCTGAAAGTACGTAGCAGTCTATAATCTCTCGTGCTGTCCTGATAAACACTTTTGTAAGTTCTTGAGCAGATAACTAAGTAGTAGCTTTAGAAACAATACCTATCTACTGTGTTTTTTTTTTACTATAATTCTGTTTGTAAACATGCAACCAGAATATCATGCTTAGCAGTACCTCTCCCTAATGAACCAAATCCTTAAGGTACTTTTGTTATTAAGATCCCACAACAGTTTCAATAAGTTCGTATGAATTCGATTTCAGTACAACCTATCTTGTGCTTGTGCAGTTGAAAATTTCAATTTTGAAACTTCAAGAAAAATAAATTAATGAAAACTTCAAAAATTTCCCTTATGATATGGTGATGTGAGTGATATGAGTGATATGAGTTGGTGATATGAGTTACGATTAGTGCCAGAAAGTTATGCATTTGCATGTTTTGTTCTAATCATCAGAGAGTATGCAAAAATGTTTATAAATGTCTTTCGTGACTACCGTATCACGAATATAAAAGTTTTATTTTGCATATTTTGGCGTATTTTGGCACTTTTTTGGGGAAGTTGTATATTTTCGACTTTTTTGCCTGTTCTGCACATTGTGCGACTTTGCGCCATAAATTGAAGTAAGCCTTTAGTGATTCCTGTCAAAAAAAGACAAAAGACCGAGTGAATCTGGGAATTTCACAAGGAAACAAATGTACTATCGATAGAAACATTCAATTTTAAGATATTCTTTCATTGAGGAAAATGTGTCTTAACCTTATCTTGATTTGACTCACCAGGTTTACCGATGACTCATTTAGATATGAATGCATTTATGGTAACCTAAAGATAGCTAGACGTAAGCACACTTGATAGCTAATTCCTGGTTGGCTTGGACCCTTAAATTGGCCAATGGCAGAAAAGTAAACTATCCTCAGAATGTTAAAGATGGAATTTGTTCAGAGCCCAATATTGATGTTTTGGTAATGTTCCGGTATGCATACCGGAACATTACCAAAACATCCTCAGAATGTTCATCTTACCAACGTCAAGATTTAGTCATCCAGTTGAACTATCAGGGGTTTCCCGCCTGGAAAAAGCCAGTGACCCGCTCACTAACTCGATAAAAATTGTAAAATACCTTCAAAACATTCTCTAGGAAGTGTCAGGTGGAAGGGAAGCGAAACGGGAAAAACGTGCCTCTGATCCGGGATTTCGTTTCCCAGATCGGAGCCACGTTTTTCCCGTATCGCTCCCCTTCCATTCCCAGGATCGCTCCAGGACGGAAAGCAAAAGTTGCGGCAAACGAGCTGGACGTTGTCCTTGCAAAAAATCCAGGCTACAAACTCATCTGCGGGTTGGACAAAGTTTTCAGGGCAAAGTTTTTAGTGTTAGCAGTAGATGATATTACGTTCATTTTCAGGCTAGAAAAATTTGCTTACCAATCTTCTAACTTTCAGTTTGTTTGTTATAAGTTTTCAGAAGCTTAACACACTTAATTGACAGTTTTTTTGAAAACCGTGAGCACTACCTACTGACCCGTAACGCCGCTCACAATCTAACGGCCGAACGAACCGTACTACTTTAAAAGGTTTTAAGAGTCATATCTTCTGTCTAATTTCAGCACTAGTTTAAAAAAAAACGGTTAATTAACTGGTTTAAACTTCTGAAAACTTCTAACAAACAAACTGCCGACGTTTCGCTAACTTTACTGAAAGCGTCTTCTGGGCAAGTCTGGCAGATTTTATGTGAACAAGAAAGTATACAGGGAAAAACAAAAACACAAAAATCAAAATCCTAGCAAAGCCTACTTAAAATTTCCTCAAAGAACAATCGCCTCTGTCTTCTAACTTTCAGTTTGTTTGTTAAAAGTTTTCAGAAGTTCAACACACTTAATTGACAGTTTTTTTGAAAACTGTGAGCCCTACCTGCTGATCTGTAACGTCGCTCACAATCCGGCGCGGTTCTGTTCCAGTGCCTCAGAATGCCAACTCCCCGACATACCGGCCCCCGCCGCGGACCAAGGAGATCCTCATTCGGGGACAGCCAATCAAGCTCAAGTATTGCTTCTCGTGCAAGATTTTCCGACCGCCGCGCGCGTCGCACTGCAGCCTCTGCGACAACTGCGTGGGTACGTAAACGTGGCGTCTCGGAGCAAAGTTGCGTCGTAGAAAAAGGCTACCAAGAACTACAAAGCTTATGAGAGACTGCCTACGCGAAAAAAAAGTACCTCCCGCTCGACATTGTTTACGAACACTGTGAGCCCTGTCAAGGAATAAACTTTCAAAGCCAAATACACGACTATTTATAATTTTAAGAATATTAAAATCACTTCAAAAATACCTGCTTACTCGAGGACTTCAACCCCGGACCTTTTGCAGAACTATGCCATTTGTTGGCAACAAAAATCAGAGCAAAAGGTCCGGGGTTCAAGTCCTCGAGTTAGCAGGGAGCAGGATTTTAATATTCTTAAAACTGTGAGTGCTGTTTCACTTTCAACCCTCTTTCTCTTTTTCCTCCTGTCTCATTCACTCTCGGCACAGAATAAACAAGGCGTTGCCTGTTCACCGGTCACAGTGACTGGCAGTGCGAGAGAGAACCTCTCCCACAAAATGTGAGATGGAAGATAAATGCAGGGACAGCAAACCCTTAGCGATGGCAGTCTAGGCTGCAGTGCTTCCGATTTTTCCAGCGGCATCTCTTGCTTGTAATAAACTACCAACAATAGATCTTCTATCTCTCTTTTTCGGTACCGTCTCTCTTTTCCCCGCGTAGACCGTTTAACATAGGGATTGTAGTTCTTGGCAACGCCTTGTTTATTCTATGATGGAGTGTTTTCATCGTGGCCGGGCTTCTGCACTGCCTTTTAAGATGCATCCTGTAACTTGGCTCGTTAGTGCCAAGGCTGGTGGATGACCGTTGCCGCTGCTGCGAAACACTATATCCGAGCATATTAAGGTGGAATGAGGGGCAGGTTAAAAAACACATCAGATTTGCTGTTCCTTTTAATCACTGCAGCTAAATTGTAAGTGGCAGAGTCACCAAACTAGGTTAACTCCAAGAGAATTCAACTGGCTTTCTGAAAAGATGTATTGGAAATGTGTTTTTTTTCTTCTTTAAAAAGTCTGATTTTCAGTAGGATATTAACATTTTTTTCAACTTAAATATGGTTTTTTAAAAACTGTTGGATACAAAAATTTGAAACACAATTTTTTCTAAAGTTAGTTAAATTCTCTTGGAGGTAACCAAGTTTGGTTTTGCCGCTACTTGCAGTTTAGCTGAAGTAATTAACGCCAACTTAATATCAAGTGGGTTTTCCCAGTTGACCTTCACCCAGCCTTAACATTTCTTAACAGTCGTCATTTAAACTTCTGATAAACTTCCTACCTTTCTAACATTTTCCATCCAGACTTAAAGCATGTGCAAGAACAATTCTTTAACTTTTCTCTTTGAAATTTTTAGAACTATATGTGGTTTAATAATAACAAAAACTTAGTGGGCCGTTAGATCTTAGCGCCCCGTTAGATAAATTAACAAAATATCTTATTGGTTGTTGCCATGGAAATAACGATTTAACGCATCGTCAGGTTCGTAACAGGCTACTGAAAAATGGCCATAAATGTTACTTAAAAATGTATTTATGTATATAACTGTATGAATGGTATAAACTGCTTTAAGCGGTTTATTATATTGGACACTAGACGTTAGACATAATATTTATTAGATATTAATATTCATATATCTAAGATACCAGACATAGACAATAAACAAAATACATTATAATCAACAAAATGGACCCATCCTATATTAAAAAATGGAGTAATAGAAAGGAATCAAGAATAAATAAATAACCCCCAAGTTAGTCTAGAGTGCATTCCAATGAATTCCAACAAATAACCCCCAAGTTAGTCTAGAGTGCATTTCAATGAATTCCAACAAATAACTCCCAAGTTAGTCTAGAGTGCATTTCAATGAATTCCAACAAATAACTCCCAAGTTAGTCCAGAGTCCATTCCAATGAATTCCAACAATTAACTCCCAAGTTAGTATATAGTGCATTCCAATAAGTTCCAACAAATAACCCCCGATGTACAGACTCCAAGTTGACGCAGTTAGTCTAGAGTGCATTCCAGTGCGTTCCAACAATTAACCCCCAAGTTAGTCTAGAGTGCATTCCACTGCGATCGCACGTACCTGTTCGATCCGACGGGGGGCGTGGCGTACGGAATGCCGAGGAACGCCTCGACGGGCTTCAGGAAGCGGTGCTGTTCCATGGGCACGATGGTCCCCTGCATCTTGCCGTAGCGCGTGCTCACGATACGAGGACTCAGGTTGGACGGCACCGCCTTGTACGCACTCACGCACGACACCCACACGCACCACACGCACGCTAGCACGCACGCACGCATCGCACTCACTGGGCTACCAAGGTACCAAGGAACGTTTAGCAGTGGGTGCGTTAACACAGGGAATCCAAGCACGGTCTTAGGTACCTTTTAATGTTACGTAGAGCGCGACTTGACACAGGGTTTTGAAGTACGATCGAAGCAGCCTTTGACGTTTTGCTGTGGGCCAGTTGACACAGAGTTTAAGAGTACAAAAAGCCTTGGCGTTCGGTGATTGGTGACTTGACGCAGAGTTCGAAACGTGTAAACAGCGATTTCGGCAGCCTTTAGCGTTAATTACGAAACTTTATTACGAAACCGCAGTTTCGGCGAAGAATTTAAAGAAATTTGGCAGTTTTTTTCGGAGAAAAGAATTTAAACGGAAAATATTTTGGTAAAATTTCGCTTAATTGATGCAGTACGCTCTTTCGCGTCGATCTAAATAAAAAAATACTTTCCTTAATCACTTTTTTGCGTCTTGTGGCTCGCACAAGAAACTGAAAAATATTTTTAAATGTTTGGCGTCGGGATTCACTAAGATGCCTCCCGTTGTCGTTTGTTTTTTCGTCAATTAGTCACGTACGCAGCTTGACGTTGCGGTGAAGCCCTGGGCTCGCTTCGAGTCGCCTTGCCGACGCGCTGTTCCTGGTGGCGCCACGAGCGGCTTGCTGGCGAACCTTGGACACCCCTCGGTGCATATACCGGCTACGTGCCGCGCTCGCCAACGCCACGTGACCTGCCCGTCAACTGTTGCACATTCCCTGCCATGTCGCGGTCACCACGCGCTCTTCATCGGCCAATCAGCGGCCGGCCGTCAACGAACGGTCACACTCGATCTCTCGACAGCCCGCGAGATGCGCGGATACGGTTCATACACGGACAACGTCGACACGGTTTTGGTGATTCGTTGACGAGATTTAGCCGTCGGCCTGTGGTTTTTTGGTTTTTCGATCGGAGCTAATTATCTACATATTTTGACCGAGTGGTCATTCGTTGGCATCAGTCTTTCGTAGAGCCGATTGTGACGTCATGGCGGTTGGTGACGCAATCGACGGTGAGGAGTGCCGACGATTTTGGAAGTCTTGCCATTGTGGATGAGAGGGTCAGATCTGAAACAGAAGAACAACACAATTTGTCAATCTTGGCCTGGGAATTATCGAAAATCTGCGATGGATGCAGGAGAGGCAAGAATTGTTTACTTTGGTTAGTCGGTGATTTGCAGAGCCCTGTTTTAACGGTTCAAGGTTCAACTGTTTGGTGCTGTTGAAATGAGATTTTCGATCCCAAAAATAATCTCTGGTATCTAGAAAGGACGTATCTGGAGCTCAGAGCTTCTTTTAAGGACAGACAGTCTAATGGCAATGCAGATGAAGTACCCAATCTACTCAACTAGTGGGTTCGGAACACAAGCTTCGCCTGTATGTAGTCGTCAATTGTTGGCGATGGCCTATTCAAAAGCAAACGAATTTATTCAATTTGAGATAATAAACCTTACTTGAATGCCTGCTAGAACGAATCACAAGTTCAAGCTGGCAAAAAGAATCACTAAAGAATCGAAAAATGTATTTTCGTTGTCACGAAGATTCCGGAGCTAGCGGTAGCTGTCACCTTTAACGTCAGCTAGTTAATAATTCGGTATTTTAACAATACATCCACTTAGAAAAGTCACAACTCTCAATTAAGTGACTACGGCTGCCCAAATAAATACAAATGGCATTCTCTTTCCTTCTTCACGGGTACCTCTGTCTGTTCCAATCGATCAGGCCCTTCGTTCTGCCAAAGAATGCCGTGCTAGTCACAGCACCACCAAAGCTGTTTTGTTTGACTTTTCGACCGACGTTGACAATACACTTTTATGGTATTCGAAGCTTACAAATAAATTGCAAACATAACTTGTCGATATGCCACAGTCGTTTCTATTTCAAGGAAACCATGACGTTTCCATTCAAATGTCCGGAACAATCGTCAATACACGCCATTTGAATGCTTTTTTGCTACGAAATTTATCATGTATTTCCCCAAGATTACGAATATGAATGTATCTGTTTGTCCCTGCATTCGACCATATATTTTATTCATACAAAGCGAATTAAAAATAAAACGCGTACAACATGTGATAGCAACATTCTGGGTGCGTTTGATATCTCATCGCAAGTCCGCCACGTACTCTCTGTGCACACGTTTGCGTTTTATAATGTTCCTGAGCGCTGTGTAGCGTTTGATATTACCCACGGTGGACGCACCGCACGGACTCTGTGCACACTTTTGCCTTTGATAATGTTCCTGAACGCGCTCTTTAGCGTTTGATATTACCCATGGTGGACGCACCGCACGGACTCTGTGCACACTTTTGCGTTTGATAATGTTCCTGAGCGCTCTGTAGCTTTTGATATTAGGTTTGAGGACGAAAATTTACGGGGGTGGGGGATTTAAATTTATAGATTACAAGGAGCGTTTAGTCTGAAAAGAAGACTTACTGAATTGAAAAAAGTATTTTTACACAGATAGAAAGCTGATCTCACATTTCAAGTTAATCCTAAATATTCACTAAAAAAATTTCAATGGCAACTTTTAGAACAATTGAAAAACACGCGCGTGGGTGGTCCACGATAGCGTTTGACGATGCACGGGGCACGCGTTACGTCACGTGATTGTTTCTTTAATATTCGCAAAGTTGAAACCAAGAAGCGGCCCGTGACTCTCACACAGCGCGGATATGTGAACAAACACTTCAAGTAAGGAGTCAACTATAGAGTTAAAAGTAACCCATGAAATAGAATAAGGTATGTTACAAATAATGATAGATACATGAGATTTCTCCAGGCTGGAGGTTGGTTGGTTGATCACGGATGCACCGCAAGCACACTGCATTTAATTATCAAACGCAGAACTCTCATTGAATCACCATGGCCAGGCCTCGATTTCAACTAACTGAGCGAGTAAAAAGCATTGGCACAGTCTCCTCTAAGCCAATGAGTACAGACATCGATGCCGTGGTCTGGCTGGAAGGCATAGTTTGTGGAAAACCCTCTCCATGCTTCTGTGTAGGAAATGCAGGCCGGGAAAAGCGCGGCGACCAGAAATCGGCCTTGCATCGGAAAAGCTCTTGCGCAAGCCTCCATGGTAAATGAAACAGAACACAGAGACAGAGAGCGTGGATTACCGGGTAATTCGTGGCGTGCGAACGAGTGGGTGCGAGAGAGCACGCGAACGCAGGAGGACGACGAATCAGGTCTAGAGAGAATGGGACGGAAAGAGAGAGCGCGCTACGCGGGAGTAAAAAACAAAGGCGAATCCAGGGTAGACAGATGATAACAAATGGCTGACGATTTTTCTTACTCTAAACTGTTGTACCGTTGCGTCTTCTAAAGGTATTACGCTGTAAGCTCGTTTCGCCTGGCAAAGAAAGAAGTTATGTCTTCTCGCAGCGCGGAAAAGAAACTGTGAGAAACCCCGTGAAATTCAGAGCGGGAGACGCGTTTAAATGCACTTTTCTCTCGATAATTTATGTGCGAAAAATGTAGTTTCCTTCCAGGTAGCAAGCACGTACTGAATTGCAACCTAACGTTGTCTTACATCTTGGCGTTGTTTCCGCTTTTTTTTTGTGCGCCGAGCATCGTTTTTGCCATCGAGGAAAGGGAAATGGATATTGCCCTTAGATTCTTCCCAATTTTCGACCATTTCGCAATTTCGCGAACAAGAAAGCAATTAATAACAGCACATGGACGCAACATATCGTCGGAGGCCACACGTCTGGCCCGTGTGTTCGATGATTGATGAAATCACGCGTACGGCACATGGAAAATAGCGCCAACAGATTTCTAATTCGGCTCGAACATAAGAAATCGGCCGGCGGATCGGTGTTTTCGAATGCTGCGTTATTCGAAACGAAATCTACAGAAGGGAAAACTCGTAGAATTTAGATATCCGTAAAAGTTTCTCCTCGAGCACAATAGAAATGGAAACCCAACTCGGTCGCAAGAATATTTTCACGAGTAATAATTCAAACTGAGAAAACAACGCGAAAGTAATTTTCTTAGCGAATTCAGCATTTCGGCGAAGTTATTTCAAGGAATATTTCATCCGAACTCTCCAGACGTACCAATCTCAATTGTATCCTTACAAATCAAAGATGACAAACATTTCTGCGAAACAAGCATCCCGCCAAGACGCGCAAAAGCAAATAAAACCCAATTACCCTAAATTTTGCACATCTTCAATACATCGCAAATCATCCGTAGCACCATTCAAGCGAACGAAATTCCCTGGAAACCTTGCAATCTACTCGCTCTTAAACAAACTTAATTCTATCCGTCGCTCTCAATAAAAACCTGGCGCTACTACCAATCGGTTTCACTCTTTTCGCGAATCTTCTACCAATCCCGATCGGTAATTTCCAATCATTCCGCTGACGTGCGCCCAGGATCCAGGTCTAGATAGTTGAGACACAGATGCTCCTTGGAAGAGCTGGGGTGTTCGCTACACAAGAAAGCACTAGACTCTAAGCTGTATTAAACCATCCCGGCTAACAAGTGCCAGCCCGCCGCCGCCGCCGCTATCCCATCTAACTGCCTCCAGTTGTTTATGGTCGAAACACCAACTCGAAGACGCCTGGCTCGGTGGCTCGCTCGCTCGCCCGAGGACATTGGCAACGCTTGCTTTCGCAGCCCGGCCACACCATATTCTCTCCAGTCTGGACGTGGATACGCGAACAAGATTGTAGTGCACACGAATTACACGTACAGTTGCTTGCGTGGGCGTTTCACGGGCACTCGCCAGGCGGCGTAGGCTGAATACACGCAGTTATGTGTGGTTGGCTTCGTTCGAACGACGACGGGCGTAACGACGCAGTGTTTTGATTGTTTTGATGATGGGTGAAGCAACACGAAATGTTGGGATTGGAATCGCCAGTTTCTAAGACAAATAGATGAGCGAGAGAAATACTATGTGAGTTGGCCTCATGTGGCGGCTTTATGTGACGATCTTAAAAAGGACATGGAAAGCAATTTTTGAAGAATAAGAGAGAGAGTACAGAGGAGAGGGAGAGAAAGAAATAAATAGAGAGAGAGAGAGAGAGAGAAAGAGAGAATGATTGAGAGTGAAGTTTACTATATCGTAGCTCGCCATTTTAGGTATCAGTTTAATTTAACACGAATAAGTTTTCTTTTTGTTCAAACCTTCGCAAGTTCTTTCGCAAGTTGGCTACTCTTGTAAAATCAAACACACCAAACATATATGATGGCCGACTTGGGGTACGAGCAAAGATTGCCAGTCTGCCATAAAGATAAGTCTCTCGGTAGCCCTTCCATCTCCATGGTGTACACAATTTTGGTAACTGTACCACGCAAAGCTTCTTGTAGCAGCACAGCTTCGAAATACATCGTCAACATCATTCCATATAAGGCATGCATCTGAGGGCGATTCAAACTTCACCGAACAATTTTTTTGTTGAAAGTTGCTTTTGTTTTCACTGCCTCGAATGTACACTTCCCTGACGCACAGTCTTCTAAATCAACAGACATTTCCATACCGCAAACAAAAGGCAGAGAAGAAGAAGAACAAAAAAAAATGTAAATTGAATTTGCCAGCCAGACAGTTTCGCAGCGCAAGAGGATAAAGTTATCTTCCTCCTAATTTCGCATCCTCCATCTGACTAAGATAAACTCCTGAGAGATAACCCAGAAATGTATCATGCTAGCCCCATTCACGTCTTTCTTTTTCCGCCAAGGTACCTTCCATAAAATATGCATGAAATGTGCCATCATTTCCATATCGCCGGGAAATTACGCTCGCTCCCTGGCGAGGTGACGTCGAATCAATCTCCTCTTTTGCCGCGACAAAGACCACCACGGGATGAGCCGACAAAGAACAATCTGGAATTACGTCCGGTTGCTGATCTAGCGGAACTCGACACCAATAGACCAGTGCCACAGGGCCAGTTGTCACTAAAGTGTGTTGTTAAACACCGACGCCAATAGACCAGTGCCACAGGGCCAGTTGTCAATACAGTGCGTTGTTAAACACCG
>QKMV01002123.1:0-14000 GCA_003287335.1 Lednia tumana
GTGGTGTTGGTGGTGGTGGTGGTGGTGGTGGTGGTGGTGGTGGCGGCGGTGTCGATGACGACGGCAATGGCTGTGGTAGTGGTAGTCGATTATTCTCTGTTCAAATAATTTTAAGAAGATTTTGCTAGAATTAGTTTTTAGTTTAGTTCACATGTCAGTTTTTTTTTCCAATAGCGATTCACCCCCTGGAGAAGTGCGAATCATAGTTTGCGAAATGTTAGCAAGTATTAGTTGATTTCTTAGCATTCAAGCCCAGTTTATAATCAGTTTTTTCGGAAACTATTGTTAAGAGTCTGAATGATTTTATGAACATAGTGAACCGAAACATAGAACCGTGGGGTCTAGGTGGCGCATCTACAGAATCGAAAATTAGCCACCGAGTCGCAAATCGTAAATGCTCCATCTGTTTTATTATTGACCTAACAGCAGAATACAAAATTCACGAGCTAGATATAATGTAGGCATGCAAAACACATACCAATTAAACTGTTAATAATATAAATCTACAAAATCACTTTGGTAGTTGAGAACTTGGCTTTTCTGGATGGAAGCTCTTACTAGTCCCTAGTTCCATCCACATTGGCAATAGTTGGAACGGGAATTTTTAAACCTCACGGCAAAATAGTTCTAGTATAATTTAAAGCATACGCTTGAAACATTATGTAATAACCCTTACAATTCCGTATCACTCAACCAGAGGTTTCTTGATTTTTAATTTCTCTCACTCTTCTTTGAGCATTGGCTTGACTCTTGATTCGCTCTCGATTTTATCCGTATTCACCCGGAAGTAACGACGAAACAAAAGACTTTTCGAAAATTACTTTTCATTCGTGGAATATAGGGTTGTGTGTTGATGGGTGAGTTGAGAGAGTTGAAGTGTTAAGGGGTTTGAGAGGGAAAGAGAGCGCCCCTCATCCCCCCAGAATGTATATTATTGAATAGAACTTAAAGAAAAGCATCATTGTATATGCCATAATGAACTGAACAGTACAAATAGAATAGACGGACTCCATGGTAGGGGTGGGATTTGGGGGTGGGTCGGCCTATCAGGGTATGAGGCGAAACCAGCCCTCCCATACAGCAAATCCCGGGGTGTTATAGAGTTGCTTAATAGGATCAGTTGTTGAACTGTTCGATGTGATTCCAGCATTGTTGGGAATAGAATTGAGTAGTATTCAGCTTCATTCATCCTTAGTATCCTTGCTTCAATAGGATCGTAAGGATCTAGAATCTCTTTCTCTTCGATGCTTTGAAGACGTCGCGAACGCGACGCCGACGTCGTTTTTACAAACGTGCCGACGCCGTGTGGAGGATCGTTTCGACACTCATTTTTTCTCGAACAGTTATTGCTACTTTTTCTCGAAGATAATTTGTCGTTTTATCTTTTCCAGGGGCAATGTATTGCCGGGTAGGTTTTACCGTACTTTGAGTCGTGGTTGTAACACCGGCATGCCTCACAAAAAATTGAGTTTTTTCAGAGGGCGTTGGTTGTAATTAAGAGTGGACATCGGTATAGAATTTTCTAGGTCTAGGTGGTTCTAGGCAAGACTGATAGAAATGAGAATCGTCTGATGGATGGTTAAACGTAAGTTTCCAGAGCCATGTTCATTGATGGATACGTCTGGTGGATATTCCTCAAATACAGCTATTTTGTAACATGTATTAACTAATAGATGCTATTACAGATTTTGGATTTACACCTTTTACAGCAGTTTTAAACTAAAAGTTTTCTAATAGATTCTTGAAATTTGATGGGAAAATATTTCGTAAATGACACCATGGCCACATCCCTTCAAAGTGTTTACGATCCCGTAAAAATTCGAACGATTTTGTGCTGGAATCTATAACTATACTATCCTATCACTCTACGTTAAGGAAAATAATTAAAATTTAAAACTTATACTTGTGGACCCAGCAGCATCACAGTGTTCTAGCCAGAGCTTCAGATCAAAATTCAAATCTGTTTTGAATAAAATTTAAAACCCACAGCACGGCACCTCCATCTGGCATTATTGTTAGTCTCGTCAATCAGCGTGGATTTTTGTTACCGAAATGTGTTTGCATCCTGATAGAGTTTTATGGACAAAGCTTAAACCGACGATAGGATGTATATTCATATATTTAATAAAACGATCTCAAATTGAAGTGTTTATGCCAGATGGGGGAAAAGAATGGGTAGAGTATTGGTGGCGTTCTGTTGATACTGGCTAATCCGCTCGTTCTCTTTCGCCACCCTCGTGCTATCTGACGACGGTCCATCCCTCCCTATTATCTCCGTACACGAGTGATTATTGGCACTAAGCTCATCACACGAGTACGGTGTCGTCTCGTATCATGTTCTATTGTGAGACTATTGAAGCTGCGATGTCCAGAAGCTTGTATCTCACAAAATCTGTGCATTCACGTGCTATAACGGTAAAAAATGACGTGTTTTATTTTACAATTCGTTTACTTTACGTAGATTTACGATTTTACAACATTCGAGTAAAGTATTAGCCTTTAGCAACAAAAATATACACATTTATACATTTTTTTAGATCCATGTCTGTCTTCTAATCTTAGCACTAGTTTTCAAAAAAACTGATTCACAAACTAGGTATTAGAATGCTTTGAATGCTAGTTTATCAGATTTCATAGCATTTCCTACCCAGTTTGTAGTTTTTTTTTGTTTTTTTTTGGCAATGGCTACGCTTATTTGTAGGTGTACATCTATTAAATATATGCAAATACATGTTGTCGAGTGGTGCGACTTCTAAAATCGTCATGCCCGTTCGATTGGGGTAAAAATGATTTGTTTTGGTGGAACTTACTTTTGAAACATCCATTTTTTTACCCTAATTTTTCTTCTATACTATTATTCCTAGTTAGCTCTTTGTACGTATTTTCGTTCTCAATAGGGTCTTAAAGCCCTACTATCGTTGATACTTCAACGAATGTACAATTTATTTGGAGGTAACCGAAAGTAAAAAATCATTTCTCACTGATTTCATCAAATGGAATTTGTTCAAACTGATAGCATTATGTCTTTAATATCATTATTATGATTACATAAGAACAGTGAAGCTATTGTAACCTTTCTCAGCGTCGTCTTCACTGTGTTTGTCTTGAAAACAATTCACAAAACAGAGGTTCTTATCTCAGTAACAGGAGGCTGACGCGACGCAAAGATGCGGAGAACACCCCACAAAAGAGACCTGATAAAAGACATGACAAAAGACACTTCATTGGAGCAAGCGAGCAGAGCCGAGCTGAGGGTATCTTTTAACGTGTATTGATAAAACATTCCGCTACATGCGTAGTCTATCATGAGAATACTGCATCATATTGTCTTAAAAACATTGAGAAAGTTACAGATACTTAGTTGTAGCGGGAAACGTGAATATCACCTATTGACAGAAATTAAATGTTACTCAATGTGATGGAGGTATAGGGTGGTAGAATGTGTAGAGGTTTGGGTAAATGTAAAAAGTCGTCACTGAAAAATATAGGCCAATGTCTTGTTGGGTTAATAAACGTAGTATCTGAACTTGAAAATTATGAGATAAGTGTAAGGACATATCACGCTTTTCATGAATGAAATTCTTATCTCACACGTCTTCAAAGAATTGATTCCAATATTCGTTGATCAGGAGGATGCTCTCTTACTTTCCTCTCTTCCCACTCAAGTCTCAATACATATACACATATAAGTTATCGTGAACAAATACACTCAGAAGGGACAAATGTTTACCAAAGGAAGTGGGATGCGGCCAGAGCATACAATAGTTTCATAGAATGGGATTGTCTAGGTAATAATATTATCAATGTATCATCATTGATCGAAACGCATTTCTAGAGTTATCTGGATCTAAATTATATTTGACATTGGGTATGTACAAAGGAGAGGCAGTGGTGTTTGTTTATTCATCATTTTGGGCTGTTGATTTTTTTGTCGATCCCATGACTTCGTTGTAAGTTTGTATTGATATTCTTATACCTTATCAGTTATTTAGTTAGCATTGTACATTTCAATGTATTATAATAATCTGTGAAAAATTATACATCTGAATGCTTTCCAGGGGTATAAACAAATACCTAATTAAAACTACCTAAGAATTTGTGATTATGTTTTTTTAGCATATTGCAGATACGTGTTGCTTTGTTTGGTATGCTTTGTATTGTACCTTTAATGTAACTTATGTTGATGTATATATTTAATTTAATATTGTGTATGAAATTTTTACAATTGTTGGTTGTATGCCCGTTGGAAATAAGAAAAGATACTAATCGTCAACTGCCATTCACTGTGCTTTTCTTGAAACGTGTCGTGTGTTTTATGTGTTCTAAATTCACCGAGAAGGGAGACCGATTGTAATGATTTCCTTTTTGGACGTGTGCAACGACGATTCCACGTACGAAATATGTATCTGGACACAAATTTGAAATACTGTTGAAATTCGTGTAGTATTTTTTCATGCCACCAACAGCCATTGGCTCAGCGTCCACTCTCCATACAAACGGCGGTTCCCATTCAGATTTGACCGTGATCTATATTTCGGCCTATACAATCTATCCTCCCAGTAGCGAATCTTTCCGGTCATAAACACATCTTCTGATACGAAATAACTTACGTGTTTTAAGATTGTATGATTTAGAAACGAATGTGGCACAATATATTTATCCAAGAATTGCTTTTTTGGGAAGAAAATGTGAAGCTCTGGATCGTAAATACTTCAGGATTCGTATCAATGCTATTTCCTGTCCAAAAGAACGCCGTCAGTTTCATCCAGACTTCTGTTATAGGGGAGCAGGATAAGAATAACTGGGTGACGACGAAAATTGAAGGGTGAGCTTGCAGCACTCAAATGTGGAAGTCTTTGAGAAGGTTTGAAATTTTATTTAGATTCACAACATTAGTTTATTTACAAATACATCGGTATTTCATGGCAGCTTAAGGTAAATTTTTCTATGTTTCGTCGGTAGTTGTTACAAGTAAAAATATTCTGTTCTAATAATAACAAAATGATTTTTAAGTATAAATAACCCCGTAACAAATCAGATCTATTTTGTAATATCTATTTCCAAACAAACTGTCTCACTGGCATACGAACAGTTGCCTGACTTAATAATTTTGAGTGTAGTTTGAAGAAACATTAATTTGATTAAACTATTTTATAATTACGTTATTTTCATTAGACAGATCTTTGCACAATTTATTTCATACGCAGTGATTTCTGACGACCCGGCATAATATGCACTTTTCGAATAATTCTTTAGTATTTATATAGTAAGGTAAACATATTTATGTCCCGTGGCTCTCTCTAACAAAATTACGCTCAGATTGCACAACCCCACAGAGCCACATCAAACTGTGCGACCATTTGGGCTGTTTCCAAGCACTCATTTTTACAAACTTAACGGAAAACGTTCGAAAATTCACCACTAGCACATTATTAACCCACCACGAATCAACTAATGATTATACTTGCCACTTATGGCCCACCACTAACTTGATTGGCACCGAATTGATTTTACGACTATATTAAATCATACCGTGCGGAAACAGAACGATTGGCAATTATGCGTGATATGTCATTTATAATAACGTCTAAACGAATCTGACAGGCAATGAGATACGTAATAATCATTGGCTGCTCGTATTCGAGCTTGGCCTCTCATCTTCGTCGTCGGCAACGGCTGCAGCGGCGGACGTCGCACTCGCCGCCGCCGAACTAGTCGACGACATCAACGCCTGGCCTCCCCACCAGCCGTGCTCTCCAGACAACAGTCCCAGGCTCCCCCGTACCGGATCCGGGAGAACCGGGAGGGGCCTTCAAATAACATGTTGAGCGCTCGCTGGGGGGTACCCGTGGTCTTCGCCCGGTTTCACAACCAAATAGGCCATGGGTCGCTTGACCGGGACGGCGTCCTGACTTGGCGGGCTCGGCGTTTGTGGAGGGGGAGCGGTTGACACCGTGGGCCCACATCCGCAAGGAACCATGCAGTGGGCTTGGGGAGCAAGTCCAGGCCATCCGGCCAATGCGCCGGCGGCAGCGTGAGAGTATAAAGAGTTGCCGTAGAGGTGGAGAGCGAAGTCGGCGGCTGCTTTGCCGCTACTGGTTGCAGAAGCCAACTCTTCAGCGTGCATCTTGGCTGCGTGGTGGAGGCTGGGGTAGAGAGGGTATGGGAATGGAGGGAATAAGGAGCGAGGAAATTTCAACTCGGAGTCACCGCTGCCGAAGAGGGAGTGTTGGGATGGTGGGCCGGAATGGTGGCCGTGGAGAGGTTGGAGTGACATTGATCTAGATAGGCCGTGGAGGGATTCCATGCCTTGGGAGAGAAGTGGTGAGATGGCGAAACCAAATTTTGGTTCTTTTTTCATCAAGGATTTTGGCTTCCTCCTTGGACGGTACTTGTAGTCAGGATGTTCCTTCATGTGCAGAGCTCTGAAACAAGCATGAAAAATAACAATGAGGAATCAGTGAACTGTATGGTGGTATATGGTTATTGAATTTACGTGTGTGATAATTTTGTAACAGGTAATTTAATTCGATTTTTATAACATTCAAAAAAATACCTTTCTCATGGACATGATAGCATAATCCTTTCACATTTAATCTCCCCTTTTCAAGCTGAAAACAAACGTGCGGTTTATTTAGCCCTAGCCTGATTCCACACTAAGGTTGACGTTAAGCTTTCTTTTCGTTCAGTAAATTGCATTGAGAGTTTAAAGTATTTCATATGTAGCGCTCATCGTCTATCTCATCAGAAAAGAATATAAATCTCATTTCCCTTGCCTTTGGGCTATGGTTGTTTTTAATGCTTCGTATTCATACATATTTATTTACACCTGACCTGGCAAAAATACAAATGTGTAATATCGTAATATATGACACTATCTAACGAGTAAATAACTTATGAACTGATTACAATTCGATCATTGCTATGAAGTGGAAAACCGTTTGAGCTCTTACGAGATAAATACATAGTTTGTGGAGCGGACCATAATTTTTGCAGTGTACAGTAGTCTTTGCTCCGAAAATATGACCCTGCATGTTTTTCGTAAACAAATAAGACTTCACAAGAATTTTTACGTACCGACAGTTGTTCATTGAATTGGCAACTGACACGATTGATAAATTCTCTTATCAAAGGGTTTAATATTGTAACGTGGCATGTGCTATCTCCAGTATAAAGAACAGGTGATGACAGTTCTTACGTGAATCGTTCGCCTTTCAAAGCTGATGCCTTCTCTGTGTAACACTGAATAGCGTCCCTCACACTATGCATCTACCTTGAATGGGCTCAAATAAAGCGCCTTTGTGCGGGCGTCGTATGCTATCTCCCCTGAGCAAGCATCGCAGAGGTGCGAGAGCCACTCGAATAAAGCTCTAATGTGATAAAATGCACTGTTGGGAAACAAAGACAGATGTCTATGCATACATGGGAACTATTTTGTTGGTATATATATAAAATACAACAATGCTTTGATGGGGATATGTTGATATAATGTAACTTCCTTCGCATTTTATGACGCGATCCTATGCCCCGAGAAGACCTGGTTATCGCAACGCTTCTATGGTGTTTGATAACATTCTTTGTGTGAAGAAGCGAAGCGAAGTTCTTGGTTCAAATTATGGATTTAAATTTGTCCGCGTGCTATTTCTTGACTTTTTTGAATACACACGATTTTTAGTTGATTGAATTTGAACATGCCTCGGGACGCAGCCCGCAGAGCAAGAAGACTGGCTCCTCCACTGATTTCAATACAATAGTTTTTAATCAGCCTCACGCTCTATTTAGCCCCGCATTCTTAGTCTTTTCACTAAAAATATCTTAGAAATGTAAAGCGTACCTTTGGGTATATTATCAATCCGAAAATTATCAGCCCGTTTGTAAACAAATGGGTACATTAGGTATTAAAATTGTAGTTTAGAAGATTGGATAGTCCACCAGTATGTTTAAACTATTAAATTTCGGCGCTTCTAAGCTTGATTTTAAGGTCTTGCTAACGAAAAAGCCCTAGTACTTCACTGTTTGTCAGGGTGCTATTAGAAATAATTTAGGCTTTCTTGGGATTGGCTCCTCCGCAAAATTTACAAAAAGTTACTTGCATTTCTTGGAGACGCTCTTAAGTAACTTGCGCAAAAATTTCTTTGACAATTCTACGTTATTTTTGTTTCAAATTGCGTTTGTTTATTTTTAGAGTACATACTCTTCTATAGCTCACATACTACCGATCAACTGACCATGCTGCTTTAACCAACACACAAATAGCCTTTCACAATAGGTCCACTTTATAGCAGTATGCACGTACTTATAGGAATATCACAGTCACACGAAGGCAATGTAATTCTGAATTAGCACCCTTTCCACCCCACCCACCCTTACCCGCCCACTCCCTTTATCTCTCTCTGGCCTGGGCTAACTCGAATAGCGCCGCCAACAAAGAACTTAACGCCAATCCTATTCAATTAGCATGAACGTTTAAATCTGGGGCCAAGATAATCCGCTTTATTCAGTTTGGCTCAGCTTGTGGAATTGTTATCTGCGTGCGCTTCGCACCCCATGAATGTGCTATACCAGGCTGATGCTAGTGCTGCTCTAGTACCGCCGCTGCTGCCACTGCACAGGGAATTAACAAATGTGTGTGTTTTATACAATTACTGTATTATCTGACTCTCGCCGAGGGCATCATTTATGTCATTATATTCAACTCACCGTGCCCTCTCTTTGCATTCTACCAACAGTAGCCGCTAGATGGTAAAGAAATACAGATATCCTGTGATATTCATTATCCTCTTTATATTGCCGAATAATGGCTATTAATAAAGCTATTTATTAGTGTTTAGTGGCTAAATTTACATTTTTGTGATAGGCTTAGAGCGAAATATGGTTTAATGTAGTGGGTTAGCTGCCTTCGATTTATAGTAATCGATTGTTAAAAATCATTTTGGTGGCACGGTGCATCTTATTCTGTAACGTAAATCTTCGGAAAGAGTTAGCACCATGTAATCGTCAGTAAGTTTACATTTACTTTACACGTACAGTGAATCAGGGTAGACACATTTATTCATTTCCTTCTCTCTCATGTCACAGACGTAAAAAATTTCAGATTTAAATTCCATCCTGAATGCAAGTAATTCAAGCTTTATCCGAAAACAAATTCAGCCGATTGTTCTGTATCATTTGTCCGCTCTTCTCAACTGTGCTCAGCCGGGCGTCATTGTCGAGTAATCTCTGGTTAGTATTTTGCCCGAGTGCTTAGAGAACTAAGGACCATGCACGGCGCTCCATTCACGCAAGACAAAGAGCAAGCATCATGAATAATGCATGCTTCATTTGGCAACAACAATAATAAATTGTTAATATAGTTACGTCGAGTTTATTGCAGCAAAGCCTCGCGCGCCGCGTCGAGGCATAGCAGAGAGGCGGGACGTTTTAGGGGTAGATTGTCTGAGCTAACGGCTCCCTCGCGCCGTCGCCACCCTTCAGCAATTCATACTGTGCAAAACACTCGAAGAAGTGAACAATGATTGAAAGAAGCTAATTTCTGATTGAAAGTCACGTGCAATTAGCTTTGAAGTATGGCATTAGATCATCAAAATAAAATTGTCGGTATAGATGTAACCTAAATTGAATTTTAAACCCATCAATTTGGTGTGTTTTACCGGTTTCGTTCTTAAATGGTATCGTGCCATTGTATAGTACCTGTATTTAATAGTAAGTATTTAGTTTTAGGTGCAAAATAGGTACAGCACAGCCTCAATGTCGTCACCCTCATGGGCGTATAAATAAATAAAATAGATCAAATCGTGTGACGAAAGATGTATAATATATAAAAAGGCCACTTGACCTGTCAATGAATGTGAACAATATAAATTTCGTAATTTCTGTCGTATGATATTTGTATACTACTACCGTGCAGCTGCTTTTCGAAGAGCATTGTAGCGTGGTATGAAACACATTGTAAAGCAATTGGCTGTGAGCAGTCAAGTGCTGTTTTCAATCAAACATTCTGCAAACTTTTTTTACACAATCAAAACTGTACTATTACAGTTGCACACGAAAGGGTCGCGGCCGAAGTTGACTGGAAGAGTATAAAATCGGTATTCTAATTACACCATAGTTTTGTAATGCAAAACGTCGGGATTACATAGCACGCTAAAATTGAGTAGACTGCTTCACAAAATACAAAATAGAATATTGCGAATAGCATGTATTTATACTTAAACTGTATTTCAATCAGCTTTGAGCAATGACCTGCCCTATGCATTGTGAGTACAACCCCCCCCCCCCCCCCCCCCCCCCCCCCCCCCCCCCCCGCCCTCGCCCACACCACCACCCAACACAAAAATCGACCACTAGCACTCATATTACCTTTGTCAGTGGTTAGGGCAGATTTAAAGTTGCTTAAAATAGGTGTAGTACAGTTTCGAAATGAGGTTAATTTACAATAGGACAATAAAATATGCCTTTTATGTCAGCTAATCCCTAATGCAGTTTTCAACGTTTTCATTGCGTTTTATTTGCGTTTGGTTGGTTTGGATATCATTTGAATTAGAACTAACTTCGAAGAAAATTTTATAAGAAGAAAGTGGGAAGGAATTTGGTACTGAGAGCAGGTAATTGGAGGAGAGTGAAAGATGTTTGATATAAAATATTATATCTGTGTTGCGTGGGGACGAGCATGGGTCTGGCTAGCCCTCTCTTCGAGCTACCTACTGTAGGCTAAAATTATTGAAAATATAATTAAATGTCCTTTATTAAGTCCTTTTTAAAGGACTTGCCTAGTTGGGGGACAATCTAGTTCCGTGAGTATGTGTCCAAAGACTGGCATCTTAAAGTTATTTATGGGTTGTTTGTGTTTCAGAGTCATTAGTTGATGGTTACGTGGTTTAACGGTAATACTCTGTTTTCAACTTTTGGAAACTTATTGACCCTCAACAGGCTTCAAAATTTTTTCACAGCTTTCCACGGTTCTGTTTAGGGCCAAAAAGTTACTCTAAACAGAATATTGCCGTCACAACCATTTCATAACTGCATACCGGTTTTTCAATCTGTCCGCTTATCAATCTGTCATTTAAAATATTAAGGAATCTGATTGGCTGTCGTTATGTTACTAACAAGTTAACGGGCTGTTAATTTATTAAAGAGACACTGAAAAACGACCCTAACTGGTATATTTTTGACGACCATCGTGAGCGGTGGGGACGTTGCTAATACTGGCACTTTCTTGTTCAACCACCAACAAG
Organism: Lednia tumana; assembly: GCA_003287335.1. Taxonomy (NCBI): domain Eukaryota; kingdom Metazoa; phylum Arthropoda; class Insecta; order Plecoptera; family Nemouridae; genus Lednia; species Lednia tumana. The sequence continues at coordinate 11,235 of QKMV01002123.1, forward strand.
CGCACGAATTGATCATTTTTAATGCCTTAGATCACATAATTATTCCGAGTACAGACTACAGACTTCAACAAACAAAAAATCACAGTAACAAATTTTAAATTCGCTGGTCAAGCATGACTTACCTCAACCTCTTGGCTTCGTCGATGAACGGTCGCTTTTCCATCTCGCTCAGCAGCTTCCATTCAGCACCAAGACGCTTCGAGATCTCCGAATTGTGCATCTTCGGGTTGTCTTGAGCCATCTTCCGACGTTGTCCCCTTGACCACACCATGAACGCATTCATCGGCCGCTTGATATGTTCCTGATGCAATGATTTTGCACTCATCATTGACATTTGGGTCTCTTGTACCCAAACGAATGCCCGACAAATGTTCTTAAAACTTTTTACGCTCACTCGTAAAATCGCCTTCAAATTTTTTCTTCCAAAATTTCACTCAGGCTAGATTTTCCTGGATGAAAATTATGCTTTGGAGTTTCCTTCCAGTGCGTCGAAATACTTCGAGATTTAATGAGAATGCGCCGACATCGAGCACATGTTTGCGTCGCCTTCCGCTCGTGAAGATACAGATGTGCCTTCGGCTGGTGATAAGAGGACGATGAACATGTTGTTTTGGACCACGGCGTTGTGAGAGCACGCTTGCCGCGGCGCTACCACAAGTCTAACAAAGGAATAAGACCAATCGCATGGGACGAGCCCGCCCTCCGAGGGGTAAATCGATGCCAAGGACGCCTTGCATTGGCTGTTGGGACGACGTCGGGAGCGCGCCACGGACTTGAAGTCATGCTCTTCTCTCGACGTCGGCCCCAACACGCTAATGTGAAACACAACATGGCGTTACGATCTTCAACAGGTGGGAGTAGCGTATAGAGCCACACATGACAATAAGCGGTCAACTATGGGCCAAATGGCGCTTTTGTCTGCACTGCACTTCAATGAAGTAAGCTCTTTGTCTGCACTGTACTTCAAGGAAGTAAGCTCGCAAATTACTTTCAAAGAAGAGAAGATCCGAGAAGATCCGATTAATCAAAAAACCTATTGCTGTCACCATCGTTTTATAGTGTTGTGGATTGAAATGTTCTTGTCTGTGTATTAAACGGCAATACGTACGTCTAACGAGCCTAAGGAGCGTTAATACCTTATGCTTAACCGCTTTCCCAAACTGGAGTTAAAATCGCACAGCACAAAATTGGTATATTTCAAAAATAGTAGCTGCCATAAAAGAGGTTTTTTGAGCGTTAGAAAGTTTTTTTGTACACATACGAGTAGACGCGTTAACTATGCTGATAGGTAAGGATTGCAAATTTTAATTGCGGGGCATGGGTTGCATTCATACGGAAATTGCTTGAACACTTGCGTGACGTGTAGCATAGTTCTGTCGTGTATGTTTTCTACTGTTAACACTGCCAACGTGATAACAGCCCTTGTATGCTAAAATAATGTAACGGCATTCATTTTGAAATGAAACTGCTTGATAATGATAGTTAGTAAACTTACGGTTTGCATATAAGATAAGTAAATGCACGCTCTTATTTTGTTTCGTGGTTAGTCCGTGCATTCACACATTATAATTGGCACCTCCACCACACATTGGGTTCAACCAGTTTATCATTGGGTGTTTAGCCCAATGGTTCCAGCATCGTATAGACAAACATTAATTATCGAAATAATCCATGAACCGCTTTCTTAAAACTTCGTTCGAACTCTTTATACTTACAAATTAAAATAACCATTTATTATAAAAGTAACATTTAATTACGTTGCATTGAATGGCGGTATTCGACCACCGTCAAACAGCCTTTAATTGGCCATTCAACTAGAATGGCCAAGCAAGGTGTGGCTTAGAACTTGGTCGAAGTCGAACAGATCGCAACGTGGTCGACGTTTATGCCCATAAGGCTTCGGGCATGTGGGCTTGATTCGAGCGAAGAGGCGCGAGATGTTTTTGTCGTGAGTGAGAGCAAAGCAAAGGGTTATCGTCGCTCGCCACCCCTACAGTCATGTTGCATTGACGGCTGGAGTGCGCTCTGTACGAACGGACGTCGCCAGACAAAAGCTGGACCGAGCGGCACATTGAACGGCCACCAAACTCCCCTCTAATTATGCTATTCAGCTCACAATCACGTCGTGAATACCATCCCTGATGACTGAAACAATGGTGCAGATTTTTATTTGAATTATTGTTTGATTTTGTCGCGCGCTCGCGCCCTCGTTTCAACAATTCTATTCTTCGCGCCCTACTTTTGCCCCGGCCTATACTTGATAGTCCGAGACGCGGGTTTGTTGTCCTCTGATTTGGGATGTCAACTGATGTTGAGTCATATTGAGAAAGAATACTTCTAATCGATGATATAAAATAATAAAATAGGCTAGTTTCATTGTTGCTATGCTAGAGCCAATAAAGACGATACTAAAAAAAAAACTGTTAATAACTTGGTTAAACTGCTGAAAACTAGAAGTAGAAGAAAAAATAGCAGAAATTAGGGATCCTGGAATTAAAGAAATTCGTCAGATTTTAAATAGTTGGTCGTGTAGATTGAGAAGTAGGGACAAATAAGATAGAATTCAGTAAATAAGAAATAGACAGATAATAGGACAATCATTAATAGAAGGGATAAATGTACATATATTTTTTTTTATTAACCCAGAAAAATTTAGAAAACAGAGTCGATTGTTCTTTGAGAAAGTTTTAAGTAGGCTATGCTAGGATTTTGTTTTTTGGATTTTTTTTGTTTTTCCCTATATAAGTTCTTGTTCACGTAAAAATC
>QKMV01002124.1:0-13992 GCA_003287335.1 Lednia tumana
TAGTTTCAGTTAAGTTTTCAGCATTTTAACCCAGTTATTAACAGTTTTTTTAAAAACTATAGTGCTGAAATTAGTCATGAGATATGAGTCTCAAAAAAGTAATAAAATACATAATCTTTGCTGGTGAGAATTGTTTCCGAGCAGTTATTTACTATTTTAATAAGTGGGAACATTTTGGCAAACGCAGAAAACGTCCTGTGACCATAACAGTCGGAACTCTGCCTTGCAGACACTTATCTGGCCAATTCGGCGGCCTTCTTCATAAGGCAGCAAGGGCAACAGCCTGTAGTAACCAGGCATGACGTCATTTGTCTGTGCAAACGGCAGCCAGCCGTTATCGTACGCCCAAACAAACCCCAAATGAATAGCGGTCAAAATTCACTTCCACCTCATCTTACAAAGAAAAGAACAAACTTGCATGCTTTCAAACTGAACGCATCTAAAGGTCTGAAAATGAAGGTGTATTCAGTACTCCGAAAATTTTCGAAGCCGTTTAGGAATAAATTCTCTTCGGGAGCCCTTACCCTACTCAGCGAAGCAGGAGAATGTGTGCCCAAATAGCTCAGTAGTAGAGCTCTTGCTCTGCTATCGAGAGGTTCCGATTTCGTATCCTGGTGCAGCTGCACATTTTTCTCGCTTTACATCCTCATTCAATAAATTAGAATGAAAAGATTCACGCTTTTGCTCCGAATTTTTTAACAAACTAGTCGCAGCATATGGAGGCAATGATGCTTTTCCATTGCCCCTCTTGTTCTCCGTGAGCTGCATGTCTCTTTCCTCACGCAGAATATTCCAAACCTTTCAGCACACTTCAGCCATTATCATTAATATTTTTTAAAGAATCTGTACCAACTATGAACAATAGTTTCATGGTAAAAGAACTTGTTATCAACTACTTTCCAGTTACATGATATTGGATGCATCATTCAATTATTATCTCCGTCATAATTAATTGGATGTGAAATCAGATTACTACTAAATAAATTATTAAGTACCTGCAATTTGTACTGTATGACGGAAACTAGGGATGTCATCGGTAAATCAAAAACCGGTCCCTAAATTTGGAATATTTTTTTTTGACAGAGCTACCTAACTGAATTTCTTTTCTTTCGCTGGGCCTTGCGTGATTTCTGCTCTTGCTTATGGCATCAGCATCCCTATATTGTTGCTACCGTTAAAGCTGAACAGTAGCCGTAGCGCTAAAAATTAAAGGATGTAACGTGTGCTATGTGTGGATGCATTTTAAAAATATTATAATAATCATAAAAGTTCCAACTGGCAGCTTGCTGCATTTCCTAAAATATTTTGTGGAAATGTTTCTTTATCCATCAATTCCAGGCAATTAATGAGGGTTTTGGCAACTTCCTGATCACCCTGATAGTTAACCCAAGTATCTTCAATCCTGTTGTAAGAATAGGAATGTCTTTTTGGAATCTTGTAAGTCAAAGTTCATAAAAAGCAATTAATTTCTTTTTTGAGAGTCGGTTCTGTACCAGTTTTACTGCTAGGTAATCGAAAAAAAAATCCCGATGACATCTCTAGTAGGTACCTACCTACTAAGTCACCGACTAAGTCACGAGCGGGCCAGCTAACAGATTTTCAATTTCCAGGATTTCAAGGAAACTCAAAAGATGATCCAATCCCCAGACAGTGCCACAATGCGTCGCGAAACCAGAACCACCGACTCGACAAACACGAGCAAAAGGAGACGGGATTCGGAGAATATAGTAAAGACGACGAAAAAGCGAAAGGTTTGCATTTAATTCATTCAATTCTAAGTTTCTACCGTTTATTTTTTAACATCGCCATCGAGTAACGCCAGAGCAATCCAGTCGAGATAGGACGCAACCCGGGTGAAGACGTCTGGGTAGAGGGTGCTGCCACATGTTGGCGACGCACCGAAGCTAGTGATGCCGACAATATGGTACAAGCCTTGTTGTTCAACTACCAACGGACTGCCGCTGTCTCCCTAGAACAGAGACAGACTTGGTATGTGGTACCTCTACAGACAAGATATGCATTTCTGTTTATTTAAATAAATAAATACCTCTACAGACTATATGGCTGTGTCCGAAATCTTTTTTGTAATCCATCTCAAACTCTATGTCTTCATCAAAATTCTGTTCCTAACATCTGAATGTCCCACCAATTCATTCTTAATGAAGTACATGATCACATCAAGCATGCACTTTCGATTGCTACGTCTAATCGCTAATTCTGACTGCTAGATCTGACTGAGATTGACAATTCAAACGCTACTACTACGCTTTTGGCAAAAGTTCATGTCAAACCCGGATCTAAACCAAGAATTAGCAACCATAAATGGAATTCGGACATAGCCAATATCTTAGATAAGTTTTTTATCCTAGCCAAGGGTCCCTAGGTTTTCTTGTAACTGGTACACACGACCCATTCTCGCCCGCGGAGTGGGCCCGTCGCATGGCAATTCACTTTGCTAATGTGACAGCAATATGCTAACCCAAGCATTGCAGTGTAACAGATTCCAGTCGGCGGGGCGGGAAAGTGTGGTGTGTACTGGCTTTTGCAATATCATTAAAGACAGCAATTTTAATCGCATATACACTATTCCCTGGGAGATTATACTTGACTGCCAGGGGCATTGGTGGCAGGCACAGGAAGGCATGGCTAGAGGATATTTTGTGTGTTAGGCAGTATGATCTCTCACTGGTTGAAAAATAAATGTCAAAACAAACATTCTTTGAATCACATGTTTACTGCTACCTATTTATATTCATTAAGTTTGTGCAAGAATGCTTCCGGGGACCTAGGCTGGGGTGGAAAGCACCTAAGTTATAAGTGAGATATGACTATAGGTAAAAGTAGATAAGCACAGATTAGGTAGATGCCTGGTGCAGAGCTAGGCGGAAAATTTCTGGAAATTAATGAGTCTGTTAATTATTAAAGTTCAGCAGGCACTATGACTAGAAGGGAAGGTCAAGTCAGCCATTTTTTGGATGAAACTGAGTTTTAAGGAAACTTTTACTGCCAGTTTATCTTTATTTTGGCTACAGTGCCATTTAGAATAATATGTTAGCATGTTTTTATTTTCAGAAAATATCCAGTTGGTTTGCACCTTGGTTTCGTATGCTTTGTTTAGTCAGCTTTGTAAACAACATGTGTTTGGATCACGAGAAAGTAACCACCTGTGTTTCGCTTTTAGAAATGTGGAATATTTTGAAGTTCGTACGTGATGGCATGGCTTTGGACTTCTTAAGGATGTTTGGTTGAACACAATGGTATTGTAAACAAAGCTGACTCTTCATGGAGAATCTCTTGTTTAGGCTCTATTTTTTATTTGGTTGTATGGAAGTTATGTAATGTAACTGTGACTACTTTTTGTAGTCTCCTTTGTCGAGAGTAAATGTAGAAATGTAAACTTGTTACGAGGCTTTTTAGTTCATGACTACTAGGAAGTGTCGGATGGAAGGCAAGCGAAGCGGGAAAAATGTGCATCCGTCATGGGACCTCTCAAGCACTGTACAGGAAATCAAGAGGTCCCAGGTTTGATTCCCGGATTGAATGCACGTTTTTCTCGCTTCGCTACCCTTCCAAATGTAAAATTGTTTGATTACCAGAAATTTACAAGAAGATAATGTAGTCTAAAATTAGAACTACTTCACCAGAAAGTATTTTGTATGCTAGTTAGTATATTCAGAATAATGTATGTGTCAGTCACCAAAATGCAAACTTGGATTAACAATCTAAGAAAAAACAAGCATTGAAATGTTTTCAATTCCTTGTACCTACCTCACACGTCGTTGTTCCCGTTAATCCTGCGCAAATGATAGAGTCGGTGATTTCGACGCCTAGCTTGTGCCACGTGTAACGGCAATAGGACGCATTCACAAACGGAATTTCTCCTGATAAAAGAACGTCGGAGTTGACGGCTTCAATCGTTGATCCCCAGCCCGCAACGATCCCCACGTCACTGTCAAGATAACCGTCACCTATAATGCAGTGTAAATTAATTTTTAGGTGTGCCAAATGAGTAGAGTAATTGTTGCATTTTGATGGGAGTCATACGGCAGCTGAATTGGTTCACTTAACTCACAGCAGCTCACTTCGAAACGTGCTTATTGTAGAACTGTTTTTATGCACTTATTACGACGAATGGTTATTCTGACTGATCGCCACATCGGCGAAACAGCTTTACAATTAAATGGGGCCTACACTTGACGCACCTATTCCCTCATAAAAATGATCCAATACGGTTACTATTTTGTATATGTTATTATAGCCTCGCTTGCTCGATGGATATAATTACCTGCTTGTGGTAAACAGATTGGTCGTACGGCATGGTTGTATCTCACCGATTCATTCAGTTTGAGCAGAGCGATGTCAAAATGCAATCCTTCGTATTGGGGGTGGCGTACGATATTGCTTACGTCTCGCAGTATCCTTCCCGGCTCTTGTTTCAACGCACGGTTGTGGACACCTAACGCTACCATGAAGGTAGTGATTCGCGGCGATTGCACTCCCGACCTACCAAACATAGGTTTATTATGACAATTTCCATGATGAGTCGAAGATTTTAATTTGTAATTTTGCAGCGTAATATCGGGTTTTATTCAGAAATTTGTGGCTTTTGGAATACAAGAGCACTTGAAACCAAAGATGCAGAGCTATACCCTGAAATAAACAACAAAGGCACGAAAAGCTAACATTTACGTCTTGAGAATAATGTACGTTATCACCTCTAATCTGGAGTTGAATCTTAGCCTTACTCCTACACTCTACAATGGCAAAGGGAAAGGTGTCTAAACATGTACCTACTCATTTAAAACTTTCACGAGGTTTTTCAGAATTAATATAAAGCATATCATATCCATTCTATAGGTAGATTGATTGTGTACTCTCATTAAGCAGTACTGACACTTAGCAAGAAAGGACACTTCTAAGTTCTAATTTCAATAATGTATTCCCAACCATTTGGCATGCCTACAACCATTATAATAATCCCTGTAGTATAACTATGTACTTAAGTACTTGCATTGTTAGGATTCCTTTCTATCACTGGTTAAAAGTTAAACCACAAGTTCATAAGCCACTGCCAATGAAATTTTCATGTAGCATAACCTCAGCAATCAATGCTGAGTTATCCATCAATACAATTTTTAACGAGTGACTGAAAATTTGCTCCTTTTGAGGCCTCATCGTCCGGACCTATGCTTAATTGCATACTATACTGGCTAATTATGGCCAATTTTTTTACGTTACATTTATCATCTATTTTGTTGTGAAATGGATTTGATGGAGTTGCAATGTACCAAATAAAGAAAATTTTAACAGATAAACAGACTTGTTGACGTTGCGGCATGTGTCGTCTTCAAACTGGGAGCTTAAACGTCAATAACTCTATTGCTCTGCGCTTACAATTTTCTTCTTGCACCTCCTTTCTATAGCTCCAATACAAAACAAAGTATTCCAGCCTTTTGGTACTCAACGTACATATCTAGCCGTGTATTTGGCTTTAAAAGCTTAATCCTTATTATTTATTTATTTGTAGTTCAAAGACAGAGGGAAAATCAACCTAACAAAATGTTGTTGGAAAATGGTTTTTGCAATAAATAAACAGTAGACTAATGATTATTGTAATGTTAATTGAAAATCCGCCCCCTTGTAGATAAACTTACGAAGATGTACAATGGGCTGCTGTAACGATCCACCGGTGGGTAATTAGCGAGCCCGTGCAATGAAGCTCGCTTTCCAAAAGTATCAGAGCAAGCCATGGGAATTCGTTGGGAGAAGACGGTGATCCATTTACAATCTTTGACAACTGCTTAGTATTTTCACCTTGAAATGATGGTGTTATCACACTGGCATGCCAATAATATGAACTTTTAATCCGAATCGCATCTTGTTCTTGGGTGTTTTCGGTGAGCCATCTGCTATTTACTCGTTGCAATCTTGACAAATGACTTAAATACTGTGATGTGCGTCCATTTCTGAAGCCGCATGCATCCGTAGCTGAAAAATTTTTCTTTGGTATTTTTGGAATTTTAAAACTGTTTTCAGCATGAGGTGACAGGCTTACCTCGCAACTCCACGGATTCGCATTTTATTTGTGTCAGACGTATGTTCCACGTGGACTGTGGTCTTTGTATTACAACAAGAACTTGAATTTTGTTATATCCCCGCACTTTTAAAACGGCTGAAAAATACAACAGGTACTGATTTGTATTTTTTAAGGCAGTGTGTAATGGGACTTCAAGGTGGTGATATAGTTGATTAATTATTTACTTGAATATCCTTGTAGGTCCCCACAAAACGGAGTATTGAATGAATCTCCATTATCATGATTTAAAATCATGATTAAGTCTTGATAGCATATCTTATTTGTGGATGCAGCTGTTCGCATGTCTAAAAAGTCAATCCTAATCGGAACAGCAATTAGATATTAAATTAATCAACCTAGGTTCAGAGCCCGTTTTGGATTACGTACCTCATTCCACATGTGCCGTGCCCAGTATACATTGTGAAAGAACAACTTATTGGCCCCGTGTTGAAAGGTATGCTTTGAAATTGTTGTACGAATTCTGTAGATATTTGATTGCAATATTCTTTCTCTTCTGTTTGAAGATCAAAGTTGTAGTCTGTGGTCTGATAGGGAAGTTCTCTTTTCCAATTATATATGGGCCTATTATGTTTGAATAGCAATGGATTCATTTGTTCTTCTTGTAAACTCGAGTGAACCACGAAAAATATTATAGCAATTGTGAACTTTGGTATGATAGTACTGTGTACTATTATCATTTTACAGAACAATGTAATGCAAATGATGTTGCAAGTCTCTCTACTAGCTGAACTGTGATAAAACAATGAAGTATGCTTTCATTATATCAATTTGTACAAGAAAAATAGGCAATTAATTTCTCCCATGATTTGTTTTTGCATTTCTTTATTTGATCGGGGAAAGTACTTACTAAAATGTTCACCACCATTCCGCGTGTAGTATAGGGGCTTTATCAAACCATGCTTTTACGTTTCCCCTATGTTAAACCTCCTTTTATTTATAGTTTTTAAATTCATTTCGTTATGAATTGATATTAAATTCGTGGTGTAGGGAGAATAACACATTATTGAAATTGAGCATTATTTGCCTCAATTGGCTGGTTTGTGGATGATCAGCCGGGATCAGACATGGGGCATTCTGAGCCAACAGATTCAAAAGTGGTGCGTTACCTAGCATGTGCTGCACGTGATCACGTGACGTCTGGGACCGAGAAAGCGCTACGCCCACAAGTCATATGATTGATCTAGGATGGCGACTCTCAGGAATATTCGTGGAGCATATTTAGTATGTTTAATTACTTTATTTGTGAGTATAAGTGCCAAGGAATATGTACCTACGTTGATTTGGGAGTCTGGTAGTACGGGGAGTCAAGAAATCGCCACCCCGGCACTGGCCAAATTGAGTTCCGACGAATTCTCAGACTACCTTTCCCAAAAGTTAAGTTCTTATAAAGAAAAACCACTGGTTGTTGTGTTTGCCGAAGAAAACCTCAGTGTGGAAGACTTCAGCTGGCAAGATGAATCAGAACAAGGATCGTTACCCCTTCTTGAGGAGTTAACGAAGAAGTCCGCAAGCGTAAGCTTTCTACCATCTGTCTACGCCCCACTTCGCACTGTGGAGGATGTCATGACTCAACATGGATTTATTGTTAAAACCATTGATCTTGCTAAAGAATCTCCAGAAGCTGTCACTGATGACGATGGATCTGAACTTCTCATCAAGCTGGACGATGCGAAAGCAGACGAGGACCGGTCGAAACTGCTCAACCGCCACGACGAAGTTATTTCCAGTCTATTTACATCCCTACTCGCTAAACATCCTAACATTATCGCCATTTACACGGGACGCTACTCGTCTTTCACTGACGTAGAAGCTGAACCTGTTCATAGAGTGCGTCGACTTTTGGATAGCAACGAGACAGTTACAAAAGGAGTTGCCGTTGACAATAAAAAATTATGGACGGATGGTGACAAAAAAATATTTTTATATTTCAATAAAGCCTTCCCAGTCTTGCAAAATGGATCTGATATTGCTTCTAAAACTGAGCTTAACAGTTACACAACCATCTCAATTGATACCAGAGATAATTTTCAGCGTTTGATAGTCACATTTTCTATGGACGGGGGACGTAAAATCACACTTCGGTTCAGATTTCCAAATGGATCACCAGGATACTGGCTTCTAAATGCAGTCGAGCTGGAAGATAGCAAATTTGGTAACCTACTCTTATCAACTAAGACGAATGACATTGAGGTTCCTAAAAGATTTTCTTATCACTGCACAGATTCAATTATTTTCAAAAATGGCTCCATCTCCTTGAGCTTGACTAACGTACAAATTCAGCCGAATATGACGTCTGCAAAGTTCTCCGACGCGTACGATTGCGCAACATTCTTCACTGCCCCCATATGGACTGGCATTTTTATTACTCTACTATTGGCAATGATCTTGACTTGGGGAATAACAATGATTATGGATATTAAAACGATGGATAGATTCGACGACCCCAAGGGCAAAACCATCTCCATTGGCTCATTCGAATAAAATTGTGCAATGGTATTTTTTAAAGATCAACACTCAATTCCACGCTATGTTAAACATTAAAGCGCAATAAAGTGTATTTATAAGCAGTGGCATTTTGCCATTGTAGGTATCTAGTTTCTTTCTAGTTTTGTGGGGGTAAAAAGGTTTTCATTTAGAACCAAGGGCACATGTACCTAACAAGTCTTACAATTCCAGAACATATCATATTGTAATATACCTACTATGTTAATTGATAAATTGATATTTACGGTCCGAAAGATAGCTCAGTACATTCTAAGCTCGACCAACTGGTTTTTGGGCTTAAAGATGGTTGAAGTTGCTGTCAGTATTCTAACATTCCATTTAATCATTTTTATTATTATAATTATTATTGGTCCAAATCACCCATAAAGTAATACCACTTATTCGTGAAGCTAAAACAACATAGCATAAGCTTTCTCCAATATCTACCAAACTATCTCATTGTTGAATCTCATTACGTAGCAGATATTTTTGAATATTCACGTCAAATGTATTCCAGCGCTTCTTTGCGATGAAAGTTTTGTTTTGAGTGGCTGGGAAAGGTCTCAATTAGCAGTTATATAGTTGGTGTGTCGTGTATTTTGGGGTAGGTAGGTACTAGAACTAGGTAGGTCTAGTATTTGCCAGTGTTTACTCATGATGGATTTAATCTCGATGCGTTAGTGACTAGATTAGTTGATTGAAAGAAAACTGTACATTTTGTCAATATTGAATATATTTTATTTATAAAAAACGATATTGTAAAGGCACAAAATTAGTTACTTTTTACAATTATACAAGAAACAAGTTAATTATTGTAAATTGCAGTGTTCAAGCTTAATGTGAATCTCTTCCCAAAAAGTATTATGCAACTTTTGCTGGTATTTTTTAAATTTACATAAAAACCCAGATTTTTACAATGAATTTGGGTTCAACTTCTTGTTGTGTAGACTAGCAGTATAAAATAAAAGTAAACCTCTGAATTATAACAAAAAATTTGGCACTTTATCAACATATCACTTTGAAAATCACTTTCCAGTTCCAATCCTCACCACGTTTCTGGCAGCGAGTTGATAAATCATTCTTGACATGCACGGACTGTCATCCCGTGCAAAACAAAAAAGGTAATTGATTCAGGTGCCAAAACCATTTCGTCTGACCGCACTACTTTCGGCTTGAAACGTGGCAACGATCCATCAGGTTTCAAGTCCAACTCTTCGCCGTTTAACATTACCTTCTTGGAGAGAAGGCCATCTTTGCCCGTGAGAACGTAGGCAAATGCTTCTGTCGCCGGACTTAGAAAGTCCGTTTGGTCGGTGCGCATGACAACAGAGACTGGCTCGTCTACCATGTTCATTCCAAAGATGGTGATTGTACCGCCGTACTTAATTGTGGCACTAGGAGAAGTGCAGTGACAGTAAAGTCGAACGGGACCAGTGCTCTCGGAAGCTTTGATCACATTAGGCCCAACTAATTCCTTGTAGATTATGGACAGCCACCAATCCTATTGAAATAGAAAAGAAATTTAATCATATTTTTATATCTTTTGTATGGTTATAACCTTCAAGCTCAGCCATCTGAATGTGGAAAGGAAAAAGAATGCTATGCTAACGTCCACAGTCACTAAAGGATGGAAAATAAAATAAAGATATTGCTGGAATCAATTTCTTTAAGACTCATGCCTTTTTAGTGTCTTGTTCTTAGCAGTGATACCCAGTTAGATTACAGTTTTTTAAAAATTGCTGGAATTTTTATTGTGCTTCACTGATTACTGTGTAGAGAGGGACTTTATTTATAAGCATGGATAATTTGTTCCTGCACTTCAATGCAAGATAAACGTCACAATAGCTACGTTTGCCTGCCTCTTTTTTAGATTCGTATCCCAGCCTAGTGCTAAATTACAGTAGAATCCAACTTTTTATGAACCGTGTCACAAAGCGTTAGACAGACAAATGTACCTAGTGGTAACGCTGAACTAGCCAGAGACTTCCCAAAAATTAAAGGAATGGTGAAACACTAGTACGTAAAGCTAGTCATCATTTTCTTTAATTTCGGAGGACCTGGCTTCGATTCCCAATCGAGGCCGACAATTTTCATTTGCTCAAAAATACCAACACTCTTAAAACTCTGATGTGACATAAAAGTAAAATTCACTCTAGGTGAAACTCACGGGCAGAGGGTTCATCTCTGGATCGAGGAGAGCGTAATATCCGTGGTAAAGTGATTGCCGGACGACAACATCCAGACCCATTTGAGCAGCGATCCCCAACTTGTCGAGCCAGAGAAAGCCAGCTACAAAACTGTTGGACAAGCCAGGCGCACCTCCACCATACGCAGACGCTGTTTCAGCTAAAATGAGAACGGTACTTCTTCATTTACTCAATTTCAGCCCGAATATGTGATTTCAATGATTTCATCTCACTCAGTGGTTCTGTAATATTTTATGCACAGTGCCAAGAACTAGATAGCTATTAGGCACCAAGCTGTTACCTAGTAACCACTAAATGGCAGTAGGGCTACCTTTACCATGGGCTACTATATTTAGCTAATTAGCGTAGCAACTAGCTAAACAGTAGCCCCAGCATATCCATGGAAAAAATAGTATTAGTTAAGGGTCCTGTATATTTTGGTTCACTCAGGCTGAGAACATTTTCTAAGTTAGGAACCATCCATCAACAATCTTTCCCATGCTAAAAATTTTTCTTCGAACTCAAGGAATCAGAAATTGGTCACTTGGAGAAAGATGGGCGAAAGTCAAGTGCTGGAAGGCTGTAAGAATGTCTAATTCATCGATTTGGGCACCTATAGCTAAGTAGTTAATCTTATTATATATCAAGCTTTCTTATCTGCCCATTACAAAAAACGGATATAAGTCCAGGTTTTCGAGCCCGGTTGCCGCGCAGCCAGCGCGTCTGGCTTGCGTTTGGAAGGCCCTGGGTGCGATCCTGGCGACTGGCTATCCTGGTAGGCCCGGAAAATGCAGGAATCATTCCTCCACCAAAAGGGCATGATCATCTCCTATCCCGCAAAATTTACCGGCCCTTCCTTACACTCAGCCAAATCAGTTTGAAAGATATGTGGTCTCACCGAAAACAAAATTCACAATAATTGATGGGATGACATATCAAAAAATGACAAAGGCTTATTCGGGTGGTGGGTTGGAAATTTGCGTTTCAGTTTTGAAATGAATTTTATATTATTTTGATTAGTATATTGAAATATGACTAACCCAAATGTAAATGAAAACATTAAATTAGATTGAATTGAAATGCAATTGCCTGCCTGTAGCCGGCTGTGAATCACCAGTGAAAGTACTACATCACTATTGCTAATGAATATCTAGGTTTATTTTATTTGTCACTACATTGGTAATGTGTTTGAGATAGCTAGTATTTGATTTGATAAGAGAAGCATACTCAAGAGCAGGGCAAAACATATGTCTCATATGTCATATGTCGCCTTACCATATGTCAGAAAGTTTTCCTGAGGTCTCTCTTTTATCCTATCCTCTTTTATTGGCTAATTTCTGATTTCTTCAGGTTACATTATATCTAATTTTAAGATAATTTCTCAGGAACCTATGAAATATCACTCAATAAAGTACATACCCAACCAAATAGGAGAAGTCACATTCAGCGAATTCACTACATTTTTTACAGCGTCAATTTGTTTGCGGAGAATGTTGAAAGTATCTGGGTCTATGAAATCAACCAGACTAGAAGCCCGACCATTCAAATAGTAACTGAAACAAAGACAAGGATTAGATATCATTACAATCCCACAATCCATGGCCAATTTTAATACTCACTGATGCCAGGTGACTGCGTCGACAGAGTCAACGCTCATCAAGAAATCTGTCATGTAAATAGTCGACGAATCCACCGGAAATTTTTTCGGTCGCGTCACATCAGGCCCAACCATCAGTGTATTGTTTGCGTAATGCGGATACTTTTTAAGAATTTTTCTCAATGCGTTGAAATCTTTTCCGAGTTGCGCGCCGGTAATTGTAACATTGAATACGTGACGAAACGAATTTGGCTCTGAAATTTGATGGAAGTAATTATTTAGTATTGAATGACACCTGAAGGATTATATTATTCACAGAATAAATAGCATATTGTAATGAACGACTCATATTACAAACCATTGCCCAACTGCCAATTAACGTCAAAACCATGATCATTTGAGAACTTGATTAGTTCTTCTGCATTTGTACTATCCCAGTTGTCACCATCACGTAACAACACGTTGAGATCAAACAGAATATTAAACCCTGCGTTCTTTGAGAAATTGTAAATCTTTGTCCAATCTTCACCTGTAGAAATAATGCACGTCAATACCCAAGTTACTTCAATTATTTAATTATGGAGTGAAGCTGGTCAACTATTAACCACAAATATTTAGCCATACGTACCTGTCATCGTAAAATTATCGTAGTTTCTTTTCATTTCAGGAAAATTGAAAAAATAACCCTTTAAATTGTTGCCATGGATCATATTTTCTATTGGTTCAGCACTTAATGCTTCAATCAGTCGTGCTTCATCATAATACGGTGGTATAACACCATCTTTTCCGTCTGTGGATGGTTTGCCGGAAGAATTTGCACTAAACAACAGTCTGTCCGAATCTGTCCCTCCTATTCGAAGGTGAGCCGGTGCTAAATGCTTCGACAGCTGAAGAAGCTTCTCAGAGTCGTAATGGTACCAATTTTCCTTGATTAAAGACGTATCCAAGCCAAGACTCAGAAATTTGTCTGATGTTCTACGGAGTATTTTATCTGTTTGCAAGTGTACTTCGATTGTTGCTTCCAACGGCTGAGTTATGAGGATCCATAGGATAGCAATAAGTGCGAAACAGCAAAAACCTACGAATAGTTGCTTCACCAGATTTATCTTGAATGTCGAATCTGAAACAAGGGCACTTTAGAGATGAAATTTTTCTGATTAATTAGTAATGTTTGGTTAGTGTTTGACACTTACCAATGAATGGTTGGCCTTTGAATGTTGGTTCAGGTCGCAACAAACTGATGCTGTCTTCGCTGGGATTCCGCTTGAAGGGAAGCATTTTAAATCCCTGACGTAAAAGATATTGAGAACTTTGTTGTGAACATTAATTCCACAATTCAGCCGGTCCCACTCCCTTCCCACTTCCTGCACAGATTACACTATACAAATTCAATGCTACGCATGGTTGCCATGGTAACCAAAGTAAAGCAAAACGCAAAACATTCAAAAATATTGTATTGTTCCTACCCAATGTTCCGAATCCCCAAAAATAGTTTTTGTGCTCATTTCCTTGTTGTTTTCAAAGAACATCGTTACTCGAGGATCCTCGATGAAGCAGGTATTTTTGAAGGGATTTTAATATTCTTAAAATTATTACTAGCCGTGTAATTGGCTTTAAAAGTTTATTCC